>VYZM01014608.1:494049-547359 GCA_013398915.1 Dromas ardeola | reverse complement strand
TGTCCCCGCACGCCAGGCTTGTCCCAGGCACCCACTCCTGCGGCGGCGCGGGAAGGCACCGCAGCGTCGGTCACCCAACAACGTGAGTGTCCCCGTGGCACCGGGTCAGAGAGCAGCCGCGGGGAGGTGGGCGCCCGCGGGTGAGGGACCCGGCCGCCCGCTGCCGGCGGGTCCTGCGGGGCCGGGGCATCGCCACGCCGCACGCGCACGGCCGCAGCCCTGACTGCAAACCTGGCACGTGCACACACCATGTCCAACGTGCGGGTGCTCAATTAGCTGGCATATTAAAGTCAAGTTATTACCTCCACACACACATCCTTATTTAGCTCCTCTCTGTGAGGCCCCTCAAAGCGGGGAAGAAGCTCCCCGGCAGAGCAGCAGCCCCTCGGCACCAGGGACAACAAGTTTTGCCTGTCCCGTCCCAGGTGCCTCCGGAGGCAGCTGGAAACGATGGTCTGGCTGAGCCATCGCTTTCCCCCTCCTCCCCTGCCCAGGGGATGAGCTGCCCTTTCCCTCTTCTCGATGCTACTGGCAAAATCACAGCGTTAATTAGACGAAATGGAGCGGTGAGGGTGGTGGGGTGGGGTCCCAGGGCACCTGCAGGCCCCTGGCCGGCACAGGACAGCAGGACCCCGCTGTGAACGCCGTGGTGCGAGGCTCTCCCCATGCTGTGCTGTGTGTCACTGGGGGCTGTGTCACGCTGGCACGTGTCAGTCACAGCTCGGGAGGTGACAGGGCTGATGTTACGTGTCATAACACCACATGTCTGCAGGGACTTTGTGTTTTTTTTTTCTCTTTATGTTTCAGTGCATCTCTCCCCGTGGTGCTCTGGGCGTGGGAATGTGGGATGCCGCGGGGGCGTGGGAAGGTGGGATGCCGCAGTGGCACGGGGCTGACGCTCGCGGGAGGTGGTGGCACGGACCTGCCGAGCCCTTTGGTGCCAGGTGTGATGCCAGGGGGCCTTGGACCCCCCGTGCTTGAGGGGTGCCGCCCTTGAAGCATGGCCCAAACTCCTTGCTGGGGCAGGGGCTCCTGCGGCTGGTCCCCCTGCGTCCTCCTGCCGGGCTCCTCTGCGCCACGTGCCTCCCCGCCGCCGCGCTGGCGAGCCTGCGCCGTCACTGCCGGGGGAGTGGGGCCGGGGCCGGGGCCGCGGGAGGTGCCCGTCCTGCTAATTAGAGTGTGCTGAGGAGGAACTCGCTCAGCTCTGTCTGGCTTGACATCAAGACCTAAATTTGCTGTAAAACCAAATGGATACGCACACCCACATCTATAAGGCTTTTAGTTCAGCAACAAGTGAATCCATCAAAGCCCAGCACCTAATTTAATAGCAATAATGAAAGGTGTGCGTCACTATTAATTTAAGCACTCCAACATTAGCCTTGCACTTAGAAACCAGCAAGGCAAAGCTATTTACAAATGAATGTACCAGGGCAATAAATTGAAAGTACTGGTTTGACCTGTGGTGGCTGCTTTCTTCATTTATACATAGATATATTTCTATAGATGCATTTATTCCCATCTCTTTAGCAAGGCCTCCCTAATTAAGTTGAAGTGGCAGTGAAAGTGTGGCAGTAAGTGTGGAAAGAAGCTGCTAAAAACGTATTTAATTCATTATAAATAATCTTTGATACTATAAGGTTGGATAAAGGTTTGCAGTATCAGAGCAGGCCATCAAGGAAGGCCAAGGAGATCGCCTACATGCAGCGAGAGCATCTGCGTCGCGTGGTTTAACCTCCTCACACCAGGGGCAGGAAAAACGCGGCTGCTGCGGGAGCTCCCGCTTGAATGGGGGGGCCCTGGGGTGCTGGCACCAGCACCGGCACCAGCACCGACATCAGCACCAGCGCAGGCACAGCACCAGTGCCGGCTCCGGGAGCGCCGGGGAGCAGGGCAGGGTGAGGGTCCGTGGGCGCCGGGGTGCCGGCTCCGCGTCGCTGCGTGCCGCGGGTGCCCCCAGGATGATAATGTATGTTAAGAGGAAGGTGTATGTCACCCACATTAAAGGAGTTTAATGTGCTCGGAGTCACATTATTGTACCCTTGTAGAATACATTATCTGTCATGCTGCCTTTACAGGCTGTCACCTCGCAGAAAGGCTACAGTGTTCCTGGAAACCATTATCAGCCTCTAATGATATTATCAAAATTGGAGTGCGCGGCGTGCTGGGGGCTGGGAGGAGGCAGTGTCACGGCTGCTGCTTTCTGTGCCCCGAGGTGCGGCTCCTGCTCGCCCCACCAGTGGGACGGGGCTGCGGCCCTGCAGACCCTCCTTCGGAGCAGCAATCCGGTGTGGGCATACACTGAAGGTGCAGAGGCTCCGGGTCATCCCTGGGTGGCCCAGGGGGCCACCACTGGGGCCAGTGTTGGCACCTTGCAATCCAGCCATGCCGTACGGAAGCTCTGCTCACCTGTTGGAGAGGTCCAGCCCACAGACACTGCGTCCTGCTCTGGGCTGCCCTTCCCGCGGTGACATCCCGCTGGTGCAGCCACGCTGGCGGAGGGTGAGGGGTGTCCGGCTCGGCCTTGGCCGGGGACATGGCAGCTGGGAAGCTCTGCTGGAAGCCGAGGTGCTGGGAACCGCTCCCGCACGGCCAGAATAGCGCCTGGCAGTCGATGGCACGGAGTCGGCTGCGGCTGCCCCGGGACCTGCAGATGGGGAATTTACTGAGCTCAGAGCGGCTCCACTGCAGCCCCTGCCTTGCTGGCTCCCGTGTGGCACCACTGCTACAGGGCTGCCATCGAACTGGCCAGGGGACCCAGAGGTGTGGCAGGCACATGGGAGCATCTGTGCGATGGGGATGGGGACAGGGAGAGGCGAGGGCTTGTGCTGGGGCAGGAGGGGGGGCCGGCAGGGCGTTGGGGAAGGGGCTGCTCAGCCTTTGCTTGATCACCCCAGCATGGGCTGGCTGTGATGCTCGGGGGGCTGCGGGGCAGTGTCACTGTGGTGGCCCTTGCAGCGTCTGGCCAGGAGAAACTCAGCATCTGAAGCCAGGGCTGGGGCCCTGGGGGCTGCCTGCCCTGCAGCCGTGCCCCTGTGCCGGGGCGGTCGGGGCCGCTCTTGCCGCCATGCCGGCACCCGCGAGGAGGCTGCGCGTGGCTCAGCCCAGCACGGCACGGGCCAGTAACCCAGCAGGAGCCAGCCAACATGTCAGCCTCTGAATATTGCTCTTCCTTCTCCCTGTCAGGTGAAATTAAAAAAAAAAGGGAGCCTTCTTTTTTGGAGTGTAATCTTCCGCCTGCGACAAGAAGCCGCGTAAACTGATAAATTGCAGATTAAACGAGTGCCACACTCCACTTCAGTCCCTGGCTGTTAATTCCCCTGTTGTGCAATTCCCCGCTCTCAGGGCCTGTCAATTCCAGCTAATCGCAGGAGGCACTAAAACACTCTGCCCTGACAGCCCCAGATCAAGAAACCCCTGACTCCTAGCTCAGGTGGATTGCATGCATCACTTATGCACAAATCAGCAATATGCCAGCAGGGAGGAATTATGTCCGATGACAGCCCAGACATGAGGTACATATTGCAGAGCCGGCGAGCCCCAGCCGCCGTGACAGATTGCAGCGCGGGGCTGCGCGCTGGTGCGGGAGCGGCTTCCGGCTGCACCGTCCCCCAGCACACCCGGCGCTTATGCTGCGGAGCCACCGGCACCTCGCCTGTGCTGCTGCAGGATGGGGCAGCACCCAACCCTGTCCCCAGCCCTGTCCCCAACCCTGTCCCCGTCCCCGTCCCCTGCAGACCCATCGCGGGGGTGCAGGGTTCTCTGTGCAGGTACTATTGCTGGGCAGGACGATCGAGGTGAGGAGGGCACGGGGCTGGAATGGTGTGTGGCGTGCAGGGTGTCTCACCTGGGGAGTGGTGTGACAAGACGGCCCCGCTCTGCCCACCCCACACCGGGGGAAAGCCCCACTCAGCCCAGCCCCGGCTCTGTTTTAACATTTAACTTGCCTTACTCTGTGATCCTGAAAAGCTTAAATTAATGACAGCCTTGCAGTTGCTCATTAATAATTGCTTCATTACTGTATGCGATTGCATTCTCCTGACAATAATAGTGTTTGCTGGTGTATTTCTAATTATCTGGCATTTCAGCTCCCTAATGGAGCCCCAGTGCTCCCCAGCGTGAAGTCCTCCTCTTCAGCGGGGAGCGCAGCCCAGTGTGCCGGCAGCCCCGACGCTCCCCGCGGTACAAGTGCTTCCTCCTTGGCGGTTCCCGGGAAGAGACCTGAACTCTGCTGGCGAAGTCCCAGGCAGGACTCAGGGGCACCGCGCCAGCCGGCTGCTGAGACCCCCGCGCTGGGGCCCAGCTCAGCCGCTTCCCCTCATCACGCGCCTGATGCTCATGCAAAAGTCAATTTAAGAGCAATGATGCGGAGCGAGTCGTGCGGGAGCTCCGGCGAGCAGGGCAGGCACCGCGCCCGTGGCGGAAGGTGCTCAGCGTGGCCACGCCATGGTGGCCCCACGGCCATGGCAGCCCTGGCACCATCTTGTGGGTGCATTTCGGTGCAGGTGAGCAAAGCCAAGCGGGAGGTGCTGGAAACCTCGGCGGGTGCCCATGGTCAGGGCTTTTCACGCGAGGCTGCCTCGGCCAGGGCCATGCCATGCTGCTGCTGGCAGCGGCTGCGCTTGCAGCAGGAATGCAAGTGCAGTTTGGCAGCTCCTTGGAGAAATTCATCAGGCGACAGCGGGGGAATCGCGGCACCGTCCCCGCGCTCGCGGTGCAGAAATGACCACTTGTGCCCCAGTTTAGCCCCAGCCGCCGGCTCGGAGCCCATTACGGCGTGGCGTGTGCTGCCCCTGCGCTCCCCACCTGGGGAGGGGGCTCATTTGTAGTTAAAAATCTATTGTGACTTGTCAGAAAAATGAATAAATGAGCACATTATTTTTTCATTTTGGAGCTCAGCATCTGTTTGTCTAATCAAGAAAGAGAACTGGGAAAGTCAACCAGGGCTGACGCACACATTTTATTTAACTTTTCCTCTGTCAAAGGAGTTTAAATGTGTAATGAACAGGCCATGGTGATTTGAAATATAATCCCATTACTCTGATGAGATTACCAAGGCTGTGAGAGTTCACAAATCATGCTTAGGGTTTTTAGAGTGAACAACACCCTGTTGAGATTTTTTTTTTCTCTTTTTGCATTTAAGCAGAGGTGTGTGGGGAGAATAAAACATGACAGTGCTTAACCCTTTGTGCAGCAGCAGCACGGGGCTGTGCCCTCCCCATGCCTCGGCTCACGCGGTGGCCCCGGCGCAGGCACTGCCGCGGTGCTGGGGAGCAGCACCCACCCTCCCGCAGGCCCTGCCCGGCTTCTCTCCCCACACATCCCCGTCCTCGTCCCAGCGTCACACCGGGGAGGCTGCACTGGGGTGTGATTTAAGGGGCATTAATTTTAGCGGTGGCAGCAGCACCCAATACCACACACCGCCACAGCAGCACATTTCCATGAAATTCATGGGCCCATTACAAACACGTCTCCATAAATAACTCCCCCCATTAATCTCAGGGCTGCACCCAGCGCTGTGCGATGGTTTTCTCCTGCTGGTCCCTGTGTGGGGTGGGTGCAGCCCGTGCTCCCGGCCGGGTCCCAGCCCTGCCACAGCTGCAGAAGCTGCTGGGATGCACCAGGCTCCCACCAGCCTGAACGCGAAGGAGCCTCTGGCTCGAACTGCTCCTCCTGGGGTTCATGGCAGACCCCTGCGGGGCCCCGGGAGAGCTGGGGTCAGGCCAGGTGCCGCAGTGCTCTCACCTCGGGTGCAGCAGGGCCTGGATGCCCCGGGGGCCTCTATTAAAAGGTCGCTCTTTGGTGTCCCAGTACTCTGATAAAACCAAGGAGGCGGCGAGGGCTCCTCTCCACACACAGGGCTCCCTGCGGCTGCAGCAGCCTTGGCCATCCCCGACCGACTGCCTCCTCCCGAGCAGGCAAAGCCACTCATCAGCTATTTTATTCTTTCACAAATCTCCTAGACAAATGCTCAGCCACCCTCGGAGCACAATGAATGACCTTGGGGTCTCACCACAAAGGTCACCCATCTCTCCTGGTGGCTTCGGGACCCTCTGAGCAGCATTTTTTTGTGCAAAGCCAAGCAAGATGGGCAGTGAGCGGCTGCTCGAGAGCAGCACCGGCTGCTGTGGGCATCTGGGCTGAGACCAGCTCACAGGTACGAGTCCCCGGGGGCTCGGCACTGTGAGGGGAACCACCGCTGGCTGTTGGCACTCGCTCTGTGCGCGTGCTCCTGACTTGCACAGGTCTGTGCTCCTGATTTTTTGCAAGGGTATGCTCTGCTCCATGAGGAGCCATTGACCGTAAAACTTCAGGTGCACACGCAAGCCAGGTCCCCCTCCAAGAGCAGAAGATAAAATTCAGAAAACCTCTGATGCCTCCAACAGCTACTGACGCACATCGGTGAGAAGCCATCCTCGATACGTGAGCCGGCAGCCACCCACTTCTCCCAAAGCCCAGTAACAATGCATGGAAGGAACAGCTTGCTTTTCTGACCCAGTTGAATGCCCATCTGAATCAATTAAATCTACAACTACCGGGGAAAGACCAGCCCGTGATGGATTTGTGTTCAGCTGTGCACAGATTGCAACCATGAGCTCTGATTTAACTCTTTCCACAAACTCTAAATAGCAGAACTGGCCGTTCTGAGGGAGAGGCTGGTCAGGTCTTGAAAAGCTGGACGTTTCCAGAATTTAAGGAAGGTTTCCTCCACACCGTGTATTTGACTGGATCTCATTTTTGAAAGCAAATTCACTTCTTAACTGTGAACGGCTCTTTTGGAGCAAAGGAACTCATTCCGGGCTCCACACCTTGCCTGCTCCCCATCAAGCCCTCGGAGCATCCTCCGGCAGCAGCGTCCCGTCCCTGCTGCCCTGTCCATGCTCCCCGGGGATGCGCCGCGTGTCCCTGCTCTGCGGGGAGACGGCACTAAAAATGAAGCAAGTGGAAGGTGATTTACGAGATGGTGTAAATGCACGTGATCCAGCAAGTGACTATGCGCCCACAAACGCTACCACAGTTCAGACAGCAGAGATTTTTTTTATTACGTGAATCTTAAGGCTTTACTGAAAGCAAAATACTGCATGTATCGAATACTTACTTATATAATGTAATAAATTAATGTAAGTGGGTGGCAACAGCATTATGGCCATGGAAAAAGGAGGAGACTTCTGTTGTTTCTGATACCAAAGTAGGAAATCTTTTACTTCAGTTAAAAAGAATTGAAACTAGGTGGCAAAAGAACATTCACATAACAACTTTAATGTTAAATAGTTCACAAAGTTGGTTAAAGGAATCATTTACATTGCATTATTTGAAGGGTCTTTCCCCATTGCATCTGTGCTGCATTTGCGCATATAAAATATTAAAAAATTTAATATCATACTATAAAATATTGTTTCTCTTGCTTTGCAGATATCACGGAAGACTCTACAGTGCAGACTGGCCTCTGTGGTGCAGGCAGGGCTCCCCTCCCAAGGGCACCGACACCAGCTCAGGGAGGGCTAAACCTTTAAAAACCGAGAAGTTAAACGCAACAGGTGACACACAGACCTCTGCCTTGGTGTTTATTCCTAAACTATGTGTTAAGGCTCAGGAAGTTTTCTCTATACAAAAGCAAGGTAGGACACCGTAGGAGGTCACGCGGTGGCAGGCGGGGCTGGGCAGCCCTGGACCCGCAGCGCTGCCACCCCCGCTGTGGGTAAACCCCTCGGAACCGGGGGCATTTTCCTGATACAAAGCCCACAGCAGCAGCGCAGAGAGCTCCAGCTTCAACGACCTGGAGAGATTTATGAAAGACACCTCTGGTGAACTGAACCAAAAATGCAGCTCTGGTTCCCAGTCATCCCACTCACGCGTTCCCTGATGTATTAAGGATGGACAAGGCCAAAATAGTTACAAATCCCAGTACAAAGTAGGTCTTAATTTTTATTTTTAAAGAATAATATTAAAAGGTGAAGGCATTTCCCAGCCCTCAGGTGGGAGCCGTCGCAGAGAGGAAGCGCGGATCCCGGGCGGCCGTGGCAGCTCCCGCAGGCAGGAGGATGCTCCCCTTTCCGCCGCCGAGATGCCGCCTTGGTTCCAACGCACCGTGATGACTACGGCAAGTAACTTCCAATAACACGTATGCAAAGCTGAAAAGCACAGTTGAATAAAAATATTTCTGAACAAAACAAACCACAACAGACTTGACTGTCTCAACGTTTCTTCACAAATCGGCTCCCCTGCAATGGCTGCTGTTCCCTGGCTCACTGTTGCCTCCTGCACTTCAGCAACAGAAGTGAAACCATCTGGGACTGCAGCCTCCCCCCAAAAGAACTGTGCATCATATGGACCTTGAAAAAGATTACATCTGTTTATTAATAGTAAAAATGGATACATTTGTCCTACATTTTGTTTTTAGAAATTTGATCATGTCACAAGCAATACCTGTGTGTACGTGGGTGTATTACAGATGTATATAATTTATTTTAACCAGGCTGTGAAATAATATGTAATCACATCTCTTCTTGTGATTGTACATAATACAGTAATTAAATGATGCCAGTCTACGTCATTCTCTTATTTCTAATCAAAGGAACCTGATGCGTAACAGTCTTCTTTCCGGCTGATATGGCTCTTTATTTTTGTCACAGGGGAGACTTCCCATCACCGACGAGGGATAATCTTCCAACCGTGAGAGACGGGATAATTCAGATTTCTTCCCCGGCTGCTCCTGCCTGTCGGCAGCAGGAGCACCACAGTCCTGGCCCCCACCTGTCTCGGGCGGTGGGGAGCGTCTCCTCCTCCGACTTCGGCAGACAGGCTCTCCTCCAGGCTTGGCGTCACTGCTGTCCCGATTTCTTCTCCTTCTGGAAGCTAAAGCTTGTTCTCCTGCTCAGTTTTCTTTGTTTCTGAGCAAAATAATCTGCTCTGGCTGTGCTTGCTCGCGACTCTAGAATATAGTTAACCTGCAAAGACATGAAACGGTATTTAATTTTGTTGGCAGTTCAGTGGGAGAGCCCGGGGAGGGCAGGGACCCTCACACCACCAACGCAACGAGGCTTCGGTGGAAGCGTCCCAGCGGGCCGGCAGCAGGGCGGCAGTGAGAGCCCGGAGCTCCGCAGAGCCCCGCTCGGCACCGGCCGCCTTCCCCCCACGGCAGCCGCGGGCTCTCAGCATCCCGCTCCCCTCCCTCCACACCCAAACCGCTGGCGAACGCAGCAAGTCGTGAAGACCCACAGTGCTGGTCTAATATAGTAATGGGCTTCAATAAAAGACTTTATCAGCTTCAATAAAAATAATTCTTTCGTTACGATGTTTGCATACTCAGCTAATCTCATAGTTTCCCCGTGTTTTGGCACATTTTACTTGATGAAAGCATTTTTAAATGATATTTAACAAGCCTGCTATTCTCTAAATTTATTATCTCCAGTGCTTTGTGATAATCACATAGATAATTTTAATGGAAGGTTAATGCAAGAATCAAAAAGATAAAAATGCCCTTTGGTCTGCCATTAGCTGGTTAATATGCTGTGGCTTAAAACTTGCACAATTTTATGCACTGTAGAGTGTTTCACTTTCATTGCATATTACAGCTTAAGGCATAAAAATATAGGGAATTTTCATGGTCAATAAAGCCTCAGTCTTTCTCACTTGATCATGTAAAAAGCCTAATTTGAAAAGTCTGATTTCTCTGCATCTGCTAATGCTGACAGAATTGAAAACAAACTGGTAACTTATGCACAAAACCAGAAAATGTTCTGTATAAACAATATGCAACCTAAGAAAAAAAGTACTGTTTAATAATATTTCTCTCTTGAATATTCATGCTATTCATAGCAAACCTTTTTTTTTTAACCTTCTTTTATGACCAGTCTCAGATGTGTCAGGCGTTCTGGATTCCAATAGCTTATTTAAGGTAAAGTAGGAACAAAAGAATTGGCCTAACAGTTCACGAAGTAAGCAGAAAACCCCCCAAAACACATTCACATTTTATGTTATTAGTAAGAGTCATTTTATCGTATGTCAGTTATTCAGCAATCCTCTAAATTCCACATAGAAAATAAAAGCAAACCTAACAGATGGCTTGCCAAAATTACTGCTTTTTAAATTCTGAATTGCTACAAAATATTAGCTTGTGGAAAACTAAGTTTAATCTTCCAAGGGGGTTACAAAAATTTGTTTCAGAAAGTAAGTCAATATGTGTATGTACTGAGACATGGGAAAAGCAAATGAACCTGAGAAAGTACCAAGGTGGGGAAAAATAGCCTTTTTGCTCTGTGCAGACCCCGCGTTCAGCCCAAGACGCGTGACCGGCGTGTGGACAGCGGGAGCGGAGTGAAGCGCTGTCCCGGCCGTCGCTGCCTCTGCCTGGGACGGTGCTGGTGCCGCGAACACGACGCCAGCGCGTGGTTTTACCGGAGCCCTCCTGGAGCCTCTGAACAACAGCCACTCTGTCTCCGCAAGCCCCGCAGTGCCGGGACCTTTGCTCAGCCGCCCGCCCCGCTGCCGAGCTCCGCCGGCTCCTCCGGCTCCACGCACGGGGCTCCGCTGGGGCGGCGACTCCCTCCCTGCCTCGCCATCCCGCTTCGCTGCCCACACCAGCCGGGTCCCTGCCCGCATCCCCAAGGCTGGGCCCCGCGCTGGCAGCCGCACGGCAGCGCTGGCAGCACCGCGGCGCTTTGCCAGACACGGGTCCTGGGGCAGGGCACCAGCCCCGCACGGCACCTGCACCTCTGCCACGACACGGGGCCTGCCGAGCATCCCACGTGTCTGGAGGAGGCAGCTATCCGGGCACAATAAAATTTGGTAGTTTCCTATAAAATCCCACAGAAAACTGGTGTCTCTATTAACTAGAAACAAGTATAAAAGGAACTATTATACACAAATAGGCTGTCTGCTGTACGGCTGTTTGAAAAATGAGTAGGCACTAAGCAACTAGTCTGGGTAGTCAAACGCACCTTAGTGGTCCTCAGGAACTGCACCATTTGTGTATTTCCAGAGCCTCTTGAATACTTTCATGTCTAACGAGTGGTAAAACACCCAGGATTTTGGGTCACGTTAAAATTTAATACTCACCTTCAGTACAATTTCATTGACAGTAGCAGCATCTGATTCAAAGTAAAGGTGTTTGTAGTCATGATTGCTTAGATATGTAAGTTTAAATATTGCATGACCTGTAAAGATAAGAAAAAAAAAACGTTCAGAATATTCCTGTAAAGTTTCAGCGGAGCTTGTGTGCCTGACAGAAGAAAAACACAGATGGTGATCTTAGCATACCATCAGCACAACAGAAGGAAGTAATGAAACGCTGACAGGCTTCTCATGTCATTTCAATTTAAGGCAAGTGGTGGCTTACAGGAGCAGCTGAACTCTATTCAATAAAGTTCGTTTTCCCATCGCATCCCCACTGCAGGAAATGCAAAAATCTATCAAACGGCTAGTTAGCTCCCGTTCAGCCCATGACTATATTTCAGTGGAACTACCACATTAGGACTACTTTATGTAACTATTCACTGTATAATCATCACATGCAGAAGATAAGTGCTATATTTAAAATAAAAGGCCAATTAACCCCAGAATCATCACTCCAACAACCTCTCCCCAAAACATCACCCAAACCTACCAGTTGCTCAGGGCAAAGAGAAACGTCACCACTGTAAAATACACCAGGATGCAGGAACGATGCTATAAATAGATGCTCAAACCCAGCAATCTCCCTTCCTCCAAGCAGGACAATCAAAATTAAAGTATAACTGTAATTTCTATCTGCGTAGCACTTCGCTGGCTGGCCTCACCGCTGCTCGGTCCCAAACGGAGGTTTGAAGTGATGGAATGGACGCGAGGTGCTGAGCCTGGCCAGGCTCCCGGCGCAGCAGCCGCCGGCCGGGACAGCCCTGCAGTGGGACGGGAGGGACGGCTCTAACGGCGAGGTCTACGTGCAGAACATGGGACAAGGCACAATATCCTTCCTTGTATGGATTAAAATTAAGCATATTCCATACATTATACATTTCCACCAGTTTTCAGTTCAAAGGTCCAAGTTAGTAATCGATAAAGTAACAGCCACATTACTGTAAATTTGGGTCTTTTCTGGAGGAAAGCTAATTTGAAATCTTATTTACATTATCTTATTCTCCAGATTTCCAAAAAGTGACTGATATACGCTCAGATCTGTGGCCAGAAAACTTGAGACGCAAGTATTTTATTGTGACATGTTAATTAAACACCATTATGATGCACTAATCTGGAATATAAATTCTATATTGAAAAATTGGCTAATAATAATAATAAAAAAAACCTTTAAATCATTTGACAAATGATGCCTCGGTGGTACTAAAAATGCGGGAATTCCTAGCTGGGAGTTCATCAGTATGTTAATGCATGCACGCCCGGCTCTGCCTGGGACTGAATTCAGCATCTTCATGATTCCAAAAGTGCCCGTGCACCGTTCCCAGGGACAGGACACAGCACCGCGCCCCACCAGCTACCACAGCTTTCCTTGGATAGTTAATATTACACATGGTTACAGAAACTGATTAATAAAAATGAAAATTGCACAAAACATGGTCTGGGGGATTAGAACCATGGAATGGTTTGGGTTGGAAGGGACCTTAAAGCCCACCCAGTGCCACCCCCTGCCCTGGGCAGGGACGCCTCCCACCAGCCCAGGTTGCTCCAAGCCCCGTCCAACCTGGCCTTGAACCCCTCCAGGGATGGGGCAGCCACAGCTGCTCTGGGCAACCTGGGCCAGGGGCTCACCGCCCTCACAGCCAAGAATTTCTTCCTAATATCTAACCTAAATCTCCCCTCTCTCAGTTTAAAACCATTCCCCCTCGTCCCATGGCTCCCCTCCCTGCTCCAGAGTCCCTCCCCAGCTTTCCTGGAGCCCCTTCAGGGACTGGAAGGGGCTCCAAGGCCTCCCCGCAGCCTTCTCTTCTCCAGGCTGAACCCCCCCAGCTCTCTCAGCCTGTCCTCCCAGCAGAGGGGCTCCAGCCCCCCCAGCATCTCCGGGGCCTCCTCTGGCCCCGCTCCAACAGCTCTGTCTCCTTCTGCTGTTGGTGCCCCAGCGCTGGAGGCAGCACCGCAGGGGGGTCTCACAGAGCGGAGCAGAGGGGCAGAATCCCCCCCTCGCCCTGCTGCCCACGCTGCTGGGGATGCAGCCCAGGCTGCGGTTGGCTTGCTGGGCTGCCAGCGGCCGTTGCCGGGGTGTGTTGAGCTTCTCACCCACCAACACCCCCAAGTCCTTCTCCTCGGGGCTGTTCTCCATCCATTCTCTGCCCAAGGAGATTCTTTGTTTTGGGTCTTGGAAGCTCATGGGATGGTTCTTGGTGTAGATCAAGACTCCCGTCACCTGGTTTAAATGCTTCTCTCCGCATTTTCTTCCACCCAAGAAGCCCACTCGCCCCACACTGACCTCCCCTTGCCAGCTGCTGCGGGGGCTGCTGCCCCCAGCACCGGTTGGCTGATGGGAAAGGCTGGGGGACTTGGAAAGCGCCAGAAGCCAAGGAAGAGCCTTACACCTCACGGCTCCTCTCCCCCGGCTGCCGCCTGCCCGCTCGCTGGCCGTCCTTCCCCAGGATGGGGCGGACACACCACGCACACCGCCCCCACCACAGCACCCCAGGCTCCTCCGCCCGCCTCCCCCACAGCACGCACCCACCTGCTTTGTGAAGCCAACGGTGACACAAAACCTCTCAATGTGTTCATGCTCACACACGGGGAGCGGCTGGGTGTGCGGCGCGGTGGCCGCCATGGCGGGAGCGGCACGGCCTGCGCCGGGCGCAGAGGCCCAGTGTGCTGCTGCCACGCCGTGCACCGCCCCGCAGGGCACAGAACCACAGGGTGAAATATTAACATGAAAATTAAGTGACATCACAGCCTCCATCATGCCTGACAAACAAACCCTCCCCAGAACTCCCATCTTTCTTTTAAACTGGTGATTTACTCCTTTCCGGCAGAAGTATTTGTACAGCTGACAGAAGCAGAACGCAGAACTTTATTTCGAGCTCTTATTTTAGGATTGTGAGGAGTCAGCTCTTTTGATGACAATTAGAGCCACAGCTGCCAATAACAATCCCAACGTGCCCCGGCGCAGGAGGCAGAGCTCTCCCTGCTCGCCCGGGGAGCCCAGCACTGCCCAGTGCCACGCCAGCGCCGCGCACCCGCTCCGGCACCGCCATGGGCAGCGCTTGCGCTCCCGGTCCCGCCGGCACGGGGCGGCTCCAGTCCCTGCCTTCCCGGTGAGGCGCTGGCTGAGCCGTGCACCTGCACCCCGGCACAGGCTTGCGGGAGCCGCAGGGGACGCGGCGCTGCCGCGGTTGTGCACAACCCGCCGCGCAGGCGGCGTAACCCAGTCCTACGCCCTGACGGGTGATTTAGTGAAAAGAAGCTGAGAAGACTTTTCTTTGGAAAGCCCCATTACAGCATTATGTTTATGTGCGCCGTGTCCACATTACACTATTTACAGCATGAAATATTAGTTCATTGAAATCATAACTGGCACTTTGCTCTGCTACTACTCTAGCCAGATGGAATTTATGAATTGTGAGATTGATTTCCATTTCCAAGAGTGCTTAAATATGTGATGTACCTCTTTCCAATAGAGCACCACCCCTGACAATTCAGAGATCAATAGGAACTTCAATGGTTTTGTATTTCCATATAAGAATATCTGGTAACAAACAGCAGCGGCTCAAGTGGTGTCTACCGCACATGATGATAGGATTAAAACAAATGCAGATCTTGCACGAATGGCTTCATTACGACGACTCCTACATCAACAACCGTTTGGTGTCCTTTAGCTTGCGGGTCTGAACACAAGCGTTCAACTCCAGCAAGCGCCAGCGCCGTCTGTCACTGCCCTGCCCCGGGGCTGGGCAGAAGGGTACTCAGTGTCGGCCTCTGCAGCGGATGGCGAGGGTGAACTGAACAGGGGGAAACCTCAGTATTTTGCAATCAGAATTAATCAGCTGTATGAAGGAAAATGCATGTCATTCCCAGCTATGTTTACCTGTTAAAACATTTATGGAAGGCAAATGAACTGACAGGAGCTCATCTGTTACCACAGGCGTTTGTCGCGCTGTAGGAGAGCTCAGCAAACCTGCGCAGGTTTCGTGCCGGTGCCCAGCGCCAGCCCTGCTCCTGCCGTGCCCCCCGGCCCGTGCCGGGCTCGCCCCACTGCAACCGCCGGGAACCGACATCGTCCCACGGGCGCCCTTTGGCCTCGGCTCTGAGTGCGGATAAACCTTTTCTAGTCCTGGCACACTAATAGGTTCCTGTGTGGTTACACCTGGAGAAAAGCCGACAGCAGACTCGGGCGGAAGGGCAAGATGCTAATTCACTGCAAATTCACTGAGGAGAGCTCATTTGCTCTTTCAGCGCCATGTCTTCAGTTCAATCGTTTGGCATATCTCCTAATTTTTAACATTAGAATCCTGCCAAAAAAGTGAAGGCAGAGGCTAGTTATGGCATAACCAACAATCCCCCCAGACGCAGCGGCACAGCCAGCTGCAAACCTGCTGCTCACCCTCATCCTCTCCCGTCGCGGCTTTGGTGGAACTGAACTCCTGCAACCCCCGCCCTGTGCTCCATCCCACCGGCCCTCAGCGCTTGTGCGCTTACACGCAGCAGGTGAGAAATATTGCTGAATTACAGCTTCCGGAATTACTGACTAAAATGTGCTCATGCAGTCATTGGTAAATCTTGGGCTAATTTCTGCAAGTTACAATCTTGGGAAAACACACAAAAACTTTGCAGTCCACCACACTTCATTTCATGCAGGTGAAAAAAAATTTTTCACTTTCTAATCTGAGTAATAAACTCTTTTAATCAGAGTCTAAAAAATACACTTTTTTTTTTTCATGGAAAACAGTGGAAGGATGTGAATTTGCACAAGAAAGGACGATTCTTTTTACCGAATCTGCCAAGACTAGAAATAGTTTTTCTTCTTCCTCTCCCATCCCCCAGTTGAGACTGTACCAAAACCCTCTCTTTTGCCAATGCCAGTCTTTAAAACAGTATGCATTGAATTAAATCACTAATTAGATGGAGGATGAAAAGAATATTCATGAATTGGACAACACAGAAAACAAACACTGGAAAATGCAAATTTATGTTAATTTTTCAATATACCTTGGTGATTGCTTTGTCATTACAGGGCCATAAGGCAGAAGTCAACAATTAAGAGTTATTAGTGGAATAAATAGCTAGAGAAAGACCTCACTGAAGAACAAAACACTTACGGGCATCATTTGCCATCATCACAGATTTTCATGATTTCGGAAATTGTGACTACAACAGGATCAAACCTTGAAGTCTCTTCTCACAGACTCAGAAAGGATTGCAAAGAATTAGAAATATACTAGTAAAAAGGCAAGGAATGATAAAAATAAAATACACACAAGCAACGTTTCTGTACAAGGGCAAATTTACTTAAAACACTGCATGAAATGGGGTAACCTCTGCTCACCATTTAATCTAAAAGCTCTGGGGAGGGACTCTGCTGTTTGAAGTCCACATGTGCTGCCTCAAAAATGATGCCGTGACCCTGGAGCAGGGCCTGAAGGTCCTACAGAAATGAAGTGTTGGATCACCATCAAAACACCCATCCGGACAACCTCTAATAACAAGAAAACTCGGAAGTTTTCTTCTAGCAGGGTGTCACGAGCTGCACCACAGCCGCAGCTGGATTATCAGGGATACGGTGCCGAGCTCACTTAGCGACACAGATTGAACAGCCATGTTGTCCTGAGTGTAAAAGTGGGGTTAAACCCAGTTTATACAAGTGATATTTATCCGAGAGGTACGTATTTTAGAGGCGATGTCTCCAGAGGTAGTGAGGGCAGTCAAAGTTATGATGAAATCCTGACCCCACCGATACGGGTGGAACCACCGGTGAGCTCCGGCTGCACACCATGTCCCTGCGATGGATCTCCTTCGAACCAAGGCATTACCAAAGCAGGAACAAACGACATGAATGTTAAAGAAAAAAATAATAGTTGTAGTCCTGCTGGCTTGCCCCGTTCTCTTAGGGAGCAGCATATTTCATGATCACTTTTCCTACAGCTCAGGTCTTTATATTCTACTGTAGGCTTATTATAAAACATTGCTATTAGTGGATGTCTTGTTTCCAGATGTCCTGAAAGCAGAGTTGCAATTAAAGTGCTGCATACATCCACTTTTATGTCAAATTGTAGTAACTATTCACACATCTGGATTTTTTTTTCCCCAAAGCCTTTTGTTTCTTCTTCAAATTATTATCAAAGGCAGAATACTAATAAAGATTTTTGCAAGAATGGTGAAAATTGAGGTGGAACTGGGGGTTGCCCAAAACCTCTTCACCAGCAACCTTGTTTGGGAAAAAAGATGATAAATAAATCAAAATGCACTAAGCAGTGTTTCCACATGGCAATCGCCTCCTTCATTGCGTCTGCACCTCATCAATCACGCCATTGTCTGCTTGAAAGGCGAGCCTTGTAAATGTCATATCCACTCAAGCCCAAGGAGAAGCGAATCAAAATGCAGCAAGGAGTTTTAATTGGATAGTGTAATTAAACTAAAAAACCCCAGCAGAATAGCTTTGACAGGATAGATGAAGACCCCTTTTAATAGGGCTACAAAACATATTTGTTAAAAGGATGAGGCAATGCGCACTCCTGATTGCGCTCCAGAGTACTTTTATGAGAAGGCTTTGATGGGGATGGGTTAATGCGCTGCCGCCCTGCCGGGGGGGCAGGAGAGCCCAAACCCACCCTGCCCCTTTGGCCGTGGGCAACGGGGGTCCCCTCCTGCCAGACCCCCGCCCCGGGCGAGCACGGCCCGGGACCCAGCGCCAAACCCCCGCGGCTGCTCCCCAGGTCCCAGACACCCACGGCATCGCCAGGGCTCGGGTGCCGCCCAGCCTGGCACGATCTGGCCCTGCCACGGAAAACGGGGAACGCGGCAAAGCCCTGCGCCATCTGTGCCATCACTGCCGTCCCTCTGAGGCATCCACCTGCTCAGCAAACCCACGTCCACATGCGCTCGGACTCACCTCTCCGTTACACACTTTGAGATTTCTTCCTCTCCGAGCCTGAAGTCTGGGAACATTTTCTCAGCTGAACCCATTTTTTTACCTTTTGATCAGAATCTGTGATTAGTCTCCTATCAAGTATGGGTTTTCTTCTATTATTTCACACACCGCATTACTCACAGCGGGAGCTCAAGTATTAGGAAGCACCACACAATATTTTGTGCACCGTTTGCAGAGCACACGGATAATTGTTGCCTCTCTGTTCTGCCTCCACTGCAGGGCTCTAAGCAAACGCGCAATGTCTCTATTTAAGCTCCCCGAGCAGCAGGAATCCATGCCTTCCCAATGCTTTCTGTATGTTTTTAGTCCTTTCACAACCCAATAATGAATTCATTAAATTAGTATTACCCAACGTGCATAATCTGGAAGAACTGGATACTGAATTAAAACATCAAATACCTTTAGCTTTAAATGAAAACTACATAAAAGCGTTTCAGGCATCACTTTGGCTATCACTTACAGCCAGTATGAATACTGCTAGAAAAGCTATTTTCGTGCAGATGTGGTATTCAATGGGAAAGACTGACTTGTGTAGCAACATCAATCAAAACGTCGGCTCCGCTGGCAGCTCTCGACAGTAAGGCAGGTTCAAAGGTCACAGGATAAAGAAAAAGCCAAGCTCTGGTTCAGCTCTAATATCTCCTCGCTAGAAGTCTTGCAAAGGTACCTACCCCCCTTCTGTACTAGGCGGCTTTCATTAATCTTCTTGCCATCTTTTTTAACTAGTCATGCAGAACCGCTCGATAGCGAGACATATAATGGGGAGGCCCTGTGCCTATTACCAGGTTAACACTCTGTTAAGCCCCAGTGCAACAATGGAATAAGAATTTAAAGGAAATCTTAAGCTGCAGGGTGCAAAGCAGGCAATTAAATTACAAACCGAAGTTACCAATGTACTCCGTGACCTACAGAACACCTTTGTTTAGACTACCTTAATGTTAAGGATATTTTGACCTACCAACTGAGTGTATCTGCTTCATTAAAACAAACAAAAAAAAAGCAGGGAAAGGATCACGGAGAACGTTTCTTCAGTGTTTCAAGTAAATTATCAAATAAATCCAATTTCTGCAGCTATTGTGAAATACACATGAATGGAAGAACCCCACATATTTCGAAAACCGTAAGTCTGCCCAACTGACGAGCCCCAGCGCCACTCAGAGACCTGCCCCACGGTCTGCTCGCCCCTCCATGCCCTGGCGCCGGCTCAGCGCTGCGGTGGCATGGTGCCGAGGCAGCCTGGTAGCCCCAGCCCTCGGGAGGGACGGCCACCACGCGTCCATCACAGACACGCTCGGTCCACAGTGCACTTTGTAAAAAGGCAGCGGGCAGTGACACTGAAGTTTCTCTCTTGTCCAAGTAATGTAAGAGACATTAACAGAATCAGATTTCCTTTAAATTACACTATTGCAAAGGGATATAATTGTATTAAATGTATTATGTTGCTTCCTTAAGACTTTATATTATGTACACTTAATTGAGATACAAAGCTCTTTTCAGCTATAAAAATGACAACTACTTTATTAAGGCTTAAATCTTATTTCTCAATGATAGGATGCTTCCTTTCAAGATACAAAACATCGAGAATCTCTCGTGATAATCAGACGGAACCTGATTTAAACAAGCCGTTTATACACAGTGTCTTCAGGTTCTAATGGCATTTGATCGAGCCAGCAGGGCCATTACCTCTTCCCTCTGTCTAAATTCAGGGAGTCTGATTTAATTTACAAATAAAAATTCAAATGCTGACCCAGGCCTACTACAAGGGCAAACAAAAATCACCAGCCATTCCTGCCTACAATACCCACACTAATGGCAAATTAGATGCCAAAGCTTTCTGTTTTCATTTTCTGTTCTCACTGAACTCAGCCCTAAGTTCTGCGAACTCGCAGCACGGGGAAGGGAAGCTTCAGCCCATCCAGAACGACTCCGAGTCCATCCGTAAATATTCACAACACGTCACCTCTGAAGATGTTGAGTCCTTTAACGCTCACACAAGTGCCACTAAAGCTTCGCCGCATGAACCTGTCTTTTCAGAGAAAACTAACAGAACATAAGCATGAGCTCTCCACTATGTTGATACACAGTTTCTATTTTACATTTCTGCAGAAAAGTGCACGTAAAAAGTCTGAAATCTCTTTAATCTGCAGAAAGTAAGAGCTAACTGAATATTAAGCTGTGTTAATTATCACGTCCAGAGGAACAATTGTTGCAGAAACCTCCAGCTATACTGATCACGGCGAGCAAACTCCACTCCCAACAGCCCTTGCCCTTTCTAAAAAAAAGTCAAGTCACATTTGGAGGCTCCTGCAAACCCTTCACCTCTCTGCAGCATGACAAGGAGTCAGCCTAGCGACGCAGGACTCAACTTTGTTCTAACCCCAACCGCCAAAGCCTAGGGAAGGCAGGCAGCTTAATAAAACATGAACTGTGTTTTCACCCGGTGTTAACTGTGCGAGCTCTGTTACGTCTGTGGAACACTTCTGAAAGACGAGATGGAGCATGTTTGTGTTACAAGAGATAAAAACATGAAAACAAAATATATTGCAGAACTCAAAGACCTTATCTTTACTCAGACTCTCTTTCTTTGCAATAATTCATTCAAGGAAGATTCGGGAATAATTTTTGATGTAAACTCTGCTACAAACATATATCACTATGCTGATAAAAATCACAGACAAAACTTGTGAAATACAGTGAGTTTCATTCCTTTATGCTACTAAAATAACTTTTTTCCATTTAAAATTCAAGAGATACTGATCTGCTGTTAAGAGTTCCCCAAAATGTATCATTCTGAGATGTCACACTAAAAGTCTCTTCTACTGGCCTAAAATAATGACTTTTGGAACATGTTTAGTGAATCAGGAAGAGGTCAGCATATTTCAGGAGGAATTATTTTCACCTTTTGAAACTATGCTGAACACTTATTTAATAAGAAAAGTTTATGACAGCCATGTGAAAATGAGTAAATAAAAAACCTCAGTATCATAAAGGTTGCCTCTGTCGTAACCTGTCAGCATCCTCTCCAAAGTGACTGCGATTCTCCATTCAACGGTCTCCACACGAAGGTACTGCCCTCCCACCGCTTGGCTCTGTCTGGGGGCTGAAATCCTGTTCCTGATTTCTGCCTGGCTTGGCAGGATTTGGGTACAGCCATAACTTCCCACAGCAGCAGGTGCTGCCTCTGGGGCTGAAGAGCCCCGTCCCCCGCAGGACGCGGTCCTGGAGGTTGAGGGACAGCTTGAAGGTCTCAGACTCGTGTTGATGGAACTGTGAGCTGGAGACCTCAGCTTTCAAGGCTGGCTTTTTGGAAACAGCCTTGTTTTGTGGGCACAATTTTACCACCACAAGTGTTTGCATTTGAAATGAAATGTAGCTACAAGCCCAGAGGGTGTTAATAATATATTTACAAATGCAAAACTGCACCTAAAGACAACCATTACACGCTTTGGGCTGCCTGGTCACTAGGGAAGTCTCTCCCTGCCTTCCCAAGGACCATGAAATCTTGCTGGAGAAACAGAAAAGGAAGACAATGACTGGACTAAGAACATGGAAGTAGGAAGGGGTAATGAAGGGGAGAAGGATATAGTTCAATAATTGCTGATAAAATCTGTGGCAGCCATAAATTTACTCTTCCAAGAGAATTCAACAGATCATTACCTCTGTAAATATGTATCACATAATTCTCCCTCTCTGTCACCTTGCAGATAAGTACTTAATACTGAGCATCCCTACCCTGCAAAAGCGCAAGTGTAATAAAACCCATCTGAGCTTTTGAACCGCAGTTACTTTTTGACAGTAGATAGTTACATTTTGGCACCAGCGGGAGACATTGCTCAACTCCCCCAGGGCCTATCTTGTGCTTTTTAAAACAAATTTTACAGCTACAGACTCTCATTACTCCACTGATACAGCATGCAAAAGCACCTGGCTTTTGAAGTCACGCTCCAAACACAGCAAACTGACCTCCAGCTGATGACAGGCTGAACTGGGATGTCCCCCGCCTGTCCCCGTCCCCCCCAGCTCAGCCCTCGCTGCTGGCCAGGCACCTCCACGGCTTTCCCCAGACTGAGCGCTCGGAGCGCCGCGTCCTGATCTCGGGGACCCTGCAGCCATGGCTGAAGCAAATTTAGACTGCGCTGATACTTACTGTATGTCCAAGATCCTCAATTGCACCTAAGAAACTGTTTAAAACCAGTCAGGATGTTACGAAGTTCAAAAAAATTGCAATTATGTCCAAACATGTATTTGATTACTGTGCTATGGGGCTAGAGAGCAGCCAGGCAAAGGCAGTGTTTCCTTGGCACGACAGTGTTAGCAGCTACGGACAGAGGGCAAGAAAGACTCCTAATGATGCCATTAGCTGTAAGCAGCATTAAAAGGACACTCATCAAATGTGTCTCTGTTTATGTTGTGTTCTCTGTAACAGAATCGAGTCAGATTAAAAACATCCTATGATGAATAAAATACACCTATAGAAAGAAAAGGACATGGTAGCAATAATTCTTTGGACATCTAGCACACGCAGGGAGGGAGAGAAGAGAGAACATAAATAAAAAGGACTACTCACTTGGGCTTTTTTCTTCCGCAAGGTCACAGGCACAGAGGAGTTCAGAATCGATTGAAATGGGTTTCTGCTTAATCCAAAACTTAGTGCTGGCCTTCTGATTAGTAACAGGGTCTATCTCTACCTTGTCTCCAGAAATACCTGAGATGAGAAAGAATAGAGAGCTACAATAGTGATCTGTTTAAGCGATTTCATATCAGCTGTTTGACACACTTTATAAATCTTAAATGGGATGAAAGTATATTGCCCTTTTGGGCTTTTTGAAAGCACAGGAGCTTTTGAAACCAAAAGCAAATGGTTATCAAACTGCACCGATAATCTGCATTTTATTCTCCTGCATGAGCATACCAACAAGAAAGAAATATCACAGAAAGAATTCTTCTCAACACATACAGAGCTCTTCTGGAAGCAGTAGCTACATGAGCTGCAAGATTTATAAAAAGATACTGCTGGTTTTTCAACCATCACTATTCTCTGTAATAGACGCTATCACACACGGTCCCTACACGGCATCTACACTACGTCCTCCATAAGAGGGGACAACACCCATTCGCAGCATTACAGAGACGCTCTTTGTGTTGCCCAGATACTCATAGACAAAGACCTGCAGTCCCAGAGACCCTGTGCGTTTTTACACTGCTGGCATTTTAAAGCCAGCTCTAATTAGGCTGCTCTGAGCGCAAGCTGAGGATCTGCGGAGCTCCTGGCACGGGCGCCAGGCGCCGCTTCCCAACCCGGGCGTCCCCAGATGGCGGCGGCTTCGCGGCTGCTGCGCAGGGGTGACCTGGGCACGGCCGCGTCCGACCACAGACCCCCTGACAGCGAGAGCAGGGGACTCCGCTGCTGTCCTCCCACACGACACTCCGGGAGTCAGGCAAGAAGGGCCTGTCCAGCCGTAGGCTGCCGGGGCGGCCGAGGGCTCACAGCGAGCCGGGACCGGCCCGGACACGCGCTCTAATTTCTAGCCAAATTTATCTCCATATTGTGAAGCAAAAGCCCTGCTACACCGCACTGATGAACAGAAGCTCATTGTTCGGTAGCTGTTGACACGACTGAACAAACTTCCCAGTGTGCTTTTTACATCAAGATGTGTGAGGCCTTAAAAATAATTACATTTCTTCCGTCATGAGATATAGGTGAAGCTCACGAGAAAGTGACAAAAGGAAGTAATACAGGAAAAAAGTATTTAAACATCATTTAACTCTCGCATCTCTGGAAAAGCAGCAGAGATAACCTTTTCCCTCTAGAGGGTTTTGGCTCTGATGCTTTCAAATGCATTGCGCGTGCCTCGTCTGAAGCACAAGAAAGGAGCTGATGATAACACTTTGTGTGACAAAATAAAGTAAGATGCCACACATGTAACGGCTCTCCCAAGCCCTCAAAATTAACTCAATATTTCTTAAAGCCTGGTCATACGGCCATGGTTCATTTGTATTTTATGCAACCCTAAAATCAAAGCGTGTGGACACCTACAGTGGCTCCTCCCTGCAACCCCTTCCACTAGGACAAGGCCACCTTCGGTTTAACCCTGGCTATTACGACAGGGTACAATAACGCCACCCCCACCCCCCCCAGTACTCCAAGAATGCGCTTTGTCATTAAACATACGTCACATCAGAGAGATCACATTTCAATTAAGCATTGTATCAAGAGTCCAATTAACACAAGGACTGCTACAACTAGCTAATTTGAGCAGGCTGATGCTGTATCTGGAGCCCATTTTGTTTTGTCATTTAATTTCGGACAGATTATTTGAAATCGGTGTTATTTCACTGTAATCATTAATTACTCAAAATCGCATTTTCTGTAGTTTAAGGAAAATATGTGAAGTTGATAGTTCAAGTTCTTATTTTCTCACTGAAAAAAGTCAAGGCAAGTTCTAAAAATAACGGTGCAAATTCTTTGTGTTCCCCATCCCTCCCTCTAAAAATGTCAGCCCTGGAAATATCCTTAAAAAATTTTCACTGTATGGTCCTGCAACTTCAGAATTCACAGTCAGTCAATATTGTTAATGCACCTTGTTAATTTGATAGGATTTGTCAGGTAACTCCACTGGAAAATTATATAAAACTGTTCCAGATGAACAGATGATAGTGACATGAATTAAAGTGATAGAACAATAGTGGAATATAAACCAGAAATGACACCCAAAGTGGCTGTTGATTTATTGCCATCCTGAGTTTGGTTCTGGGCTTCCATGTATATTAGTGCTACAAATCTGGGTCCATTTAGCAGCGAGATGCTCATACATACATCACCAGCTCCTGCTCCAAGCCAAGGTCACTCCCCATTGCATCAATCTTTTCAGCAGAGGCTACTTCACCAAGCATGGATTTTGTAACCATCTCAGATGTAACAGACTTCCTCCTCTTTCATCTTTTTTTTATCATGTAAAATACACTTTAACTTCTATTATTTTTATCTGCAAATTGTTGCTGTATACTTCATCCATTATTTCTGTATCTCGACGTCGCTGGCTTAAGCTCACACACATCCAAAGAGCACGCTGACAAAGAATGTTGTCTTTTTTGTGTTATTGTTCTCACAATCTGTATGTGCTGAAACCTAAAATCAAAACAGGATTATGTACGTGGCTGCTGCAGTCTCTGTATCGCAGCGCAAATTAGTCATACTCAAAAACCAAGTAAAAATGCTTCTTCTACTATTCTTGTAATTCATTCATTTTATCAAAAGAAATGTCATTGATGTGTTAGTCCAGTAACACTGTTCTGTTCTTGTTTCCTTTGTTGGGGTCTGCAGCTGCCCCCCCTTTCCTGAAACACTTGCCATCAGTAATTTTCCAAGACAATATGCTTCTTTTAGTTTTGCTAATGCAATACACAAGGAAATGTGTCTTATTCCTTCACAACAGGATAGAACCTTTGTAAAAATGTTGAGTGCGCTACTGTATGTGCATTACACTGTAATATGAGCTAAAACATAAACCCCCAGACCTTAAACTGCTACAGCTAAAGCTTTCCACTGTAACAAAACCAGCAAAGTGGTTGTTCCTCCCATGGTCATTCACATACCGCTTTTTCCTCTCAAGAAGAACTATGTGCAATGCACAGAAGATCAAGCTCACTCCTATACTTTGGTAAACTTTGCCTCAAATTAAATGATCAGGCCTCAAAACAGCCACAATACTTCAAAAAGTACCAGTATGCAAACAACAACTGACAAACACAGCTCGCACTACGGCTACCTGTTCTGTGCAAGTGCAGCGCAATCCAGCCCAGACTCTGTTCCAAAGCAGTGACACGTGGATGTCGTGCGGTGCCGGAGCCAAGGGCAGGGAGTGGGATGAGCTGCGCCGAGCATTTGCTCCACCACGGCTGGGGTCTGTCACACCTAAACACCCCTGTGAGGGCCGGGGAGCCGGGACTCGCCCCCAGAACCACAGGGATGTTCTCAGTGCACCCACTGTCGCGTATTTGAGCTGGCCTGAGCCAACACGCTCCTGCACAGCTCCCAACGTCATGGATAGGATCAACATGGAGCAATGGAACCGTTTCAGATTCTTGGCATCCGCTGGGAAACTGTCGCTTTGCTGGGGCACTACATACAGCTGATGACATAAAAATGCTACAGAGAAAAGTCTTTGCAACTGGCCATCATTACAGTGACACAAAATAGCTCCTGAACCACAGGGACCGATGCGCAGTGAAAAAAAATCATATCTCTTCTTTTACATTTCAGACTGTTCGGAGCACTCTGTCACTCGCAGAAGATGAACACATTAACCTCAGCAGCACTAATCCAAATAGCACCTCAATGCTTATGTTACCAGCATCGCTCTTCTAGTATCTTTTAAAAATTCATGAGAAAACCCAGCAACATACACTTATTTTCACTTTAACGTTTTGATGCCATACATTTGCCCAAACTTTGAATATCTCACTGGGGTTTTCTTTGATTTTTAAAAAGTAATTACATTATAAAAATCACATTGTCAGCGTACTGCCATCAAAAATATACAAGTTCACATATTGTTATAAAAGGGAAATTTTACGGTCCTTACACTACCGGACAGGGTCAGCTCCTTCAATGCTACACAAGTTAAGCCATTTGTTTCATTTAACAGCTATTCTCCCTTAACCATTTATCTTTAGTGATCTGTCATGACCTTTCAAGCTCTCATTTCTGACACTTTCCAGATACAGTGAGTCAAACTTCACTGGAAGCAAACTATCACACCCCGACAGTTTGCTCAAAAGCAGAACTCATGCCCAGCGCTGGCCTGCTTCAGCACCAGCAGATAAATCCTTCCCTAACAAGACAGTTCAAAATAAACTAAGGGAGCCTCTTCCGTAAAAATTTGGGAGACATATACTTTTATATGTGCTTAAGGATGGAAGAATGCAGTGACAATAATGCAGAAACTGCTATAGTGTAAATTTAACAATCCTACTGAATTCTACAGAATAAATGTATTTTGTAAACATTACGGCACTTAATATTTTAGTGCTGAATCATTTCTTTATGGAAGGTATTTGCAGGAATGTCACAGGTCACCTACCAATGCATCATTAATCAAATTTTTGCTATTTAAACACAAGATAAAAAGCCATTCAATCATTTTAGAACAGTAATGGGGCTTTTATAATTCAAGATTCTGTCATCCCTTGGCCTTCGGGTTTTCAAAAGCATTCAGAAAGCTAATAAGGACAATATAAAACCTTTAAAGAATGCTAGTTTTATTTTGTTTCACCTCAAATTTCCACTTGGTTGTTAAAATCTTTCAGTCTCAGAAAATGAAAAACCTAATCATACCCAATTTTGCAGTCTGATTTAAAAATAACAAAACAGTGGCCAAGAAGCTTTCCATTAGGAAGCCTAGATTAAAAAAAAAGAGATGGGGTCATTAAATAATGGCCTTCTTTCAGAAGAAACATGTGCTAGCTGATTGTGGATAATAAAAATACTGAAGTATTTTCAACTGAAGGCAATTTTTTTTAACTGCTGAAATGCTAGCAACACTTTCAAGTGATGTGCTCCACGATAAAAGAACCCAACATGATAACGACTGCTTTAAAAACGTCTGAGACGGACAGTCAGCTATTAGAAATGGCCAAAGGTTTGAACCGTTCCATTTTCCTAAGCGTTACAGCACAGATTGATTTACCTAACTGAACATCAGTGGTGAATCGAAGCCTATGGATCATGCTGACTTTGAAGGACTTGTAGTGGTGGCTACTGAGCATGTCCTGAACCGTAGCTATATCGATCTGAGGGTCCTCCTCCGAGACCTCTTCTCCTCTTGAACCTGCAAAACAAGCCAACAAATATGAACGAGAGGTTTAAAATACGGCAGAGGGCTCAGCTAGCGGGTAAGTGTGGCTGTGACATCTGCAGCTGCAGGTGGCTTTTTAAGAAAGAACAAAACGCTCCAGTCCACCTCTGGAGGAGGAAATTGTCACCCTCCATCCAAAGACCAATTCACTAATTCATTAAGGACAGTACCACACATTTGTGTCCAGCACGAAGAGCAGTGCAGCTTCCCAGCGGCAGATTCTCAGGTGACGTGAGATGCCCCTGGACCGCAGACCTCCAGGGCCGACCTGGGGGATCCCGCGGACACCCGCAGCCTGTCACCCCGGGAAGGAGCCTGGTGGCGGGGCCTGTCCCCAGCCAGGGCAGGATTTTCTGGTGCCACCCCCGAGGTACGCACTAGCACCGTTCTCCCGTGTTCCAGCATCCCCCCACGCGGGGTGTGACACTGGCACCTTGTTGCAGCACCTCGGGCACTCTGATCTCAGCCCCGCGGTAATGAAGCTGCGCTTTATTTACTGATTAGTATTCTCATTACTACTGCAGGTACTGGCTTTATAAAAGGTAACATCTCATTAAGCCAAAATGCCAATTACTGAAAAAATATAACGCACTTTAAAGATTTTTTACATTTTATGACGTTGGATTAACACCAATTTAAACATTACTATAACACGATATATAATTTTGTGCAGAGTAATTTCTATGCCAGCTGCTAATAAAGCGTCTCAGCTCTAAATGATCACTCAGATGCTGTTAGATAAAGTGGTATAAATATGTTTGAAAACTGATTTAGCTTCTTACAGAGGATACTGAAGAATGACACGTTTTGTTTAATATCCCAGCTAATGTAGTCCTAAAAGCTGAATCAACTGCCAGTTCAGAGTACTACATTTGCTGCGGGAGATTAATGAAAACTTTATATTTTGCTGAAATTTTAATAATGGGAAGATGAGATGATGGAATTTTAGTACAGGTCTTAAAGATCCAGCAAAGCAGGTGAAGAACTTGTCAGGGTTTTTGTATTAATTTTGTTCAAGACTTGCACAGTCGGAGCAGCCTCAACGCAAACACGTCCTGCACTGACCCTTCTCCCTGGGGAGGGACATTCCCATCCCACCGGGGACCTCCGCTCGCGAGGAAGCCGCGGCAGGTTCCATTTTGGCCCTGCCGACAAGGGGAGGGTTTGCCCAGAAAGGCCACGGCTCCCGCGGGGGGAAAACCCTGGCACTGGTCTGGGGCACACAGTGCCCAGGCAGAAGCCGGCTCCCTTTAACAGGGTAATTTAGGGTTGCAGAAGTGCAGCCCATCGACTTCAGCACGGGGAACTGTCGGGGCGGTGGCCATAAGCAGGACAAACGCAGGGGAGAGAGAAGAAAAACCCCACCTGAGCAGAGAGAGACGTTCCTGCTGGCTGAAAGCGTTCCCTGTTCTATCCGTTAATTCAGCGACAAACGTCGCTGCTTATGATAAATATCTTTGATGTCTGCATCAGAGTAAGGTTAGTATTTGCTGTTAAATGAGTCAAAATGCATGTTGAAAGCATAAAGCTGGAGATTCACATTTCACCGGGGTTAGTCCCATCAGTGTTCCGCCCTGCCCACCGGAGAGCGGGTGCAGGATGCACGGGATGGGCGGGATGGAGGGGATGCCCACTCCTCGCTGCTCACCCCACAGCCCCCGAGTGGGGACCCACCTCTGGGGAAGGGGGACAGCGAAGGGTTAACCTACAAATGGGGCTGTGCCATTCGACTTGAAAGAATTCCAAAAATCAAATGAAACAGTCTACATGTGAATTTATGCAGAGCCATCTTAACATTGCAACCGCTCTATGCTCCAGAATGACAAGATAAATTGTAATGGCTCCTTCAGAGACATTACAATGTATTTTGTCAAAGACCCCTGTGTTAATGTCTCTATACTATGGATTATCATAATGTATCATGTCAAACCCTCATGCTGCAGTACTTCAAAGATACACTGAGATATGTCAAACTTTTTGGTGCACTTAAAAGCATCTTGAAGCGCCGTGGCACGGCGGTGCCTGAGAGCGAAGCAGGAGGGTGGCAATGGCACGGCCGCCCTGCGGCCCAGAGCGAACTGGGACCCTCTTCCACCCACGGAAACCAGTGAAACCCTCGTCCAGCCCTGGCGGCCGCTCGCAGCCCTGCGGCCGTCCCTGTCCCCATGCCATGGGGTCACAGCGCCTGCACCGGGGTGTCCCCCAGACCACGGGGGAGTGAGGGGCTGGGGACAGGCGGGGACACGGCGCGGCAGGGGACCACCCAGGGTGGCTCCAAGACAGTGATGTGGCCTGAAGCCAGGCAGGGTGGCGGGGTCACTGCTGGCCGGGGTGGGAGAGGAACCCCGGTCTGCAGGGAGGTCGTTAGTGCTGCCCCTAACGAAGGGGTGGGGGGGTGCACTGTGTGCCACTTCCTCCCTGCACCTGCTGCGCTTTAACAAGGGGTGACGAGACTCACCTCTGTGCCAGGGCAGCACCCCCTACAGCGGGGCTTTGAGGGGCACTGTTACACGTTAGAAGTGTTAGCACCAACACACAAACCGCATCGGTAGCGATAGGAAATTCAGAAATAACACATATTAACCTTGTCCCCGCACCTCCTGCAACATGTTCTTAAAACGCTTCACAGGATGCAGACTGGGGCGATGCCCTGCGGTGCTGCCGCCGTTGTGTCCCTGCGGTCCCCGCCTGCCCTCGAGCCGCCCGGCTGCACCCTCTGCACTCGGGTGCCCGCAGAGCAGGGACGCGGCGTGGCGCCTTCACCCAGCTATCTACTGTGAAGTCGAGTCTTCTCAGATTTCACACAACCAAATTAAAAGTATTAGCACGAAAACAAGCAGCCTGCCAGATGATATCCAGGGGAGAAAACTGTCCCCGTAACCAAAAACATGAGCACCTTGTGGGTGTCTGAGCTGCAGGAGCTTTAACTGCCACAGCCGGAGTGGCCCAACAGCGGGACCGAGCTCTGGACGCCTGTCAGACCCGCTGCGTACCGGTACCTCTGCCGACTTTGTTTTATGGAGCTTCGTGAATGGATTCAGGTTTACAGAATTTCTACAGTTGCTGCTTTTGGGAGAGCAGCCAGGAACTCCACCATCAAAACAGATCATCTGTCTGAAGATGGCAAGACACGCGGGCCCCCGCGGGCGCGGGGGATAATAGCAGTAATATCAGTAACAACAGAGAGAAATGCCCTGCAGGGAAAAATCTGACTGCAGAACTTGGCATATTGCTCTCGCCCCGCAGCTCTGCGAGGATGCCGGCGAGACGCCGGCACTCAGTGGCGGAGGGAAGAGCCATCTCCACCAGCTGATTGGGGGAAAAATCATAAAAATATTTTCCACATGCAAGCAGCTGTGAATAAACCTGTCAAATATTTACAGGCCTGTCAGGGTATTTGTAATGGAGATCACAGTGTGGCTTTTGAACGTAAAAGCTTCTGCTTGGGAAGACAATCAAGTAAAGTGGATGCTCCAGGTCTATTATTCAGCCCAGGAGCCGACCCAGCCGTGGTTTCTGCTGGCAGAGACCGCTCTGCGCTGGGGGGAACACATTCCTCTGCCAGAAACAAACTCCTCCTCATAAACCCAGTTCGCAATGACCTCTGTATTTCTCCCTTACAGTCTACCTAAGTGAGGTTTACTTTGTGAAAGAAAAAGTGAAAAAAGCCGGAGTCAGGCGTTGGGTGCGCATGGCCCAGGACAGGAAGGTGCCTGAAGTGCGGAGCAGAGCCGGGGGGAGGCAGTTCCTCACCCCGCGGGACACGCTCCTCTCTGCGCGGGGGCTTGTGCTGCAAAACCAGACAGAACATTGAAACGCAGCCTCCTACTTCAAAAAAGAGAGTGGTGTTCTCTGCCCACAGAAGCTGAATAAAAAGCAAAAATGGTATCAAGGGCTACAAACTTCTACTCTTTAAGAGGGCCCCTGTGGTGAAGCACTAGCTTGTTGCAGAATCAGTCACGGCACGGGTTTGCCATCTCTGCATTTGATGGTCATCCAGAAAATTGACATATTTCCCACTCTGGAAACAACAGTTGAGGACCTTCACTCTGTTTTGGTTTTTTTTTTTGCTTTGTTTTGGTTTGTTTTTTTTAAACTAGGTTCAGTATAGAGGCAGTATTTTTGTTCAAGCACTTGAACTACTGTGAAATACAGAGTTATGTTTGTAACTCAGTCCAATCTCCTCATAGAAAATCCTGATTTTCAAACGAGACCAACAGTATTGAAACAACAGGCACCAGAAGCACGAGTTCGAAAATAAGTTAGAAGCTGAAACAAGGGACCTTATCCAAAAGGGATTCCTGGAAGCACTAGAGGACATATAAAAATGACACATTAGTAATATCAGAATATTGAAGTGCCGTATGCAGCCTATTCAAGAGCAAGTGAACCTGTATTTCCTCGATAAAACAACAAAATGTAAAGTTAACTGCATTGCAAAAATGTCCCTTATTACCTTAATGTACTAGTATATTGCTTAATGAAAGTTCTTAATTGTAATACAATTAATTACATACACAGAGTCCCCAATTACATTTTCCAATAAGACATTGGCTTTGGTACAGGTCTAAAGGCACTAAACCAATTTTAATATATTAAGACCAATTTCCCTTGAATACTAATTACTATCTAATGATAAAATGAGAAAGAGGAACTTTCCAGAAGTAAGACGGTAAGAATAAAACTAAATTAGCCATGAATAGTTTGCTACTACACATAAAAGCATTTCACATTACAAAGTGCAGGCTTTTAGTTTAAAGATAAATCTCAGTGCAAGTTAAAAAGTTCTGCATACTGGAAACAGTGTATTAGTCTGAATGCTATTAGTAAATGTTGGATAGATAGGGGTTTTCTCTGTAAGTAAGTATTTCTTAATAATGGAAGGTTTTCTGTTTCATTTAATACCCTGAAATACAAACTTTCTATTTGCCCAGAGGAAACTGGCAGCTATTTTACTAGCAGATGTTTGGCATCATACATATATATATTTGTAAATGAATATGAGACTATGAAGAGCACATTTAAAAATAATAGCTGATATAACAGAGTTTTTCCTGACTGGCATGTCCAAGCTAAAAATATTTTACATAAAAACAAAATGCACAAAATAAATATTTCATTTTGATGTTAGGATTTTCAAGTTGTTATTTTATTAATAGTGCAAAACTGTCAATATTTCTATTCTAATGCCATGACAAAAGATAGCTCCTTAAGCACTACAAAATCCAATTTCTTAGTGTGTATTGGGGGAACCAGGCTATGTAGAACGCATGAATTATGACTGATTCTATATACTGTATTGTCCTTGAACATCTATGTGTGTAGAGAGTTAACTGCGTGGGTGTTTCACATATATCCCTGAGCAGGGACACTGGAAGATCACTTTAAATTCACCCACATTTTGGGGGAGAAACTATAAGAGGAAGATTCCTCCTGCATTCCTCATTTGAGTTTGGTAGGAATTCAGAAAACATACAGTAATAGCATGGCAGAAAAGTGACAGAATTCACATAAGCATTTCTTATTTTGCCTAGATTACTGTCAGCCTTGAACAAACCAGAACAGGGACTTGCTCTTGAACTCTACGAGTCCAAGCACCAGTTTTGCCTTCGCTTTTCCCAGTTCCTGGCACTGGGTGACACACACAAGACCCGTGAACAGGACAAACAGCCACCACCTACCAGCGTGATGCCATCGCAGCAGCACGGGGAGCCCTCGGGCTCCAGCCCAGGGGTTACGGGGGAAACCACCATCCTAGTCGGGCTCCAGGTCACGCTCTTGGATGGGCACCCTCCATTTGCTTCACGAGGGCCAGGACTGCTCACGAACTGAGGGTACTTTTGGCTCAGGGCCGCAGGGATCTGCCCTGCACCTTTCCCCGTCCTGTTCTGCAGAGCTGCGGGACTTGGGTCCCCTCACCGAGGAGGGAAGAGGAGCAGTCACTGCTCAAGGACTTCAGGGACAGGGAAAAGTGTTCCCTCAACATTACGACTGACATTTATTTTGAGACAAGGCCTCTGAGGCTCTCCTGGAGCGTTGGCTACTGATGCGGAGTAGATCGAATGCCTCCTGCTAAATCACTTACAAACTTAGGACAGATTTACTATTAAAGTAATGGTGCAACCTGAACCTCGTCACTTCTGAGAGCTAAGAGCATCAGCAGATAGAGCTACAAGCCACAGCATGGATTCCTCCGCAGATGATGAAAATATGTTAAAAATGCAGTATATACAATATACTTTTAATTACAGAGCCTGGATTGAAAAATGTTATTTTTGATCAAAACATGCAAAACCTATGGAAGTATGACTAGTATGCATCTTTTCATAGATTAAAAATCGATACAAAAATAATAGCCAGGATGCAGACGTCGGGGAATTCTGGCTTGTGGAAGAGTGCAACTCGATTAGTGAGGTTAAAACTGCTGCACTTCCTCACGCACAGCACCCTGCTGCCTTCTGCCGCTTTCTCTCCTACAGCTTCTTCGAACCGTTTTATGAAGAAATGAACCAGGAGCATCAAGAATATTTTGGGAGCAAGTCCCACTCCAGGAAGAATGGCAGCCAAAACTGCCAGCGCTTCATCCCAGCTCCAGCGCTAAGGTGCCACCAGAGAGCTACGGGCAGCTGCGTCCCACCTCTCCCAGTCCTTCAACCGGAGTAGTCTACCACTCCCCCCTGGAATTAGGAGGCACTTGGGCTGTTCTGCTGCCACTCTAGGATAAAATACGAAATGCAATAGCCAAAAAGCATAAATTGGAAAGGTCTAACCTTTGTAAAGAAATAAAAAAACTCTTCTACTACTTGAAACGGGCGCTCACTGTGATTGTTTGCAGCAAACTCCGAGCATGGTCTTGGCTGACAGAATGAATGCTGGATTCCTCATTAGTACAGTCAACACTTTTACAGCTGAATTAAAGTGGAATGAAAAAAAAACCCCAAAACTGAGAGCGTGGCTGTTGGAAAGAATGAAGGACAGACCAAAATGCTATGGAGGACAAACACAAATCAATGTTACATGTCTTTTTTTAAAACTTTCACAGAATTCCTTGCAAAGAAATAAATCAGGAAATGATATTAGGACCATTAAAACAGTAACAGAATAAGAATATTTGCGCATAGCTGGAGAGATTATTTGTCTAGCACTTTAAAAATCATCATAGTGCTCTAGTTATATCTGCATGGTTAATTTCTTTAAATTCTATTAGAAAAAAATCAGTGTCTCTAACAGCCATACTGACATGGCAAAATATACTGCAGACCAACCACGGTATTCACTAAGCAACGCCTGCAACAGACAAAGTTTCATATTTCCAGTGTTTTTCAGGGTTGGTCATAACTTTACAGAGCAGAGTTTAACAGAAAAAGATTAATCATGAAGTGATAAACAGGATGCAGACTATTTACTAGAAGGTATGAAATCCATCATTTCCCTCTGGAATATTGTTTTGGCACAACTGAGAAGTGCCTCAGGAAAGAGAGTCTCGTCAAAACGTACTTGCCCAGACAGTACAGCTTGTATCCAAAATACATAACTTATGTGAGTTTAAGCAATTTACAAGAGCAAAAGTGAAAAGGGGAAACATACTGTTCTCCCGGACAAGGCAGAATTCCAAAGTGCTCTGGCTCTCCAAGGTACAGTCTAAATCTACTGGGACATTAGGTTCACTCTGCTTCTCCAGCCGATACTGAGGACCTGAAACATAAAGTAACTTGTAAAATCATCTGTTTTCTAACAAAGTGATGGCTTATCACGTTCAACTAACATGAGATTACTCGTACCCTGGAAGTAAGGCAGGTAGAAGTTTATGTTTCGAAGCTCTTTGCCAAAGGGAAGGGCCCTATCACAAAAAGGTGGAGGATGGCGTGCAAGAAAAAACACACTCGTCAGCTCCAGCTGCCCAACAATGCCACCCGACACACTTCTGTCCAATGTTTCGGAATGATTCCTGCACTAGATGAGCTTGAATTAAATACCCTGCCCACGCTGCAAGATCGGGATATTGCCTGCTGCGAGAAATACCTACTCAGATCATGGTGGGTATCTGCATCGCATTATCCAGGCATCTTTACTGACATGAAAAAGCACCACGTGTTTGCTGCCCGTTGCTCTGCCCTCCCTGTGGCTCTCCACACACTGAAGATGCCCCGGCTGCTGGTGCAGGGAGGGTGCCCAGGGCTGCGGCACCCCCCAGACCAGCCCCACCAGCCGCCCCGTGCACCCCGGCGCGCCCCACCGCAGCCGGGGTCAAATCCTGCGTCTTAGGACACCCGAATCCTGCGCCTTGGGACACCCAAATCCTGTGTCTTGGGACACGCTCACCTCCGCCGGGGCGTGGGGCCGAGGAGAGCCCTGTTGCCGCAGCCCCGGGGGCGCCCGCACAGAGCACTGAGAAGTATCAGAGAAGGAAAGTGACCCTTCCTTTATGAACTGCATTTTGTCATGGAGATCAGCTCCATGACACTGGATTTGGCTATTTTCACCTCTGCATTTCTCAAAGGGCTGCACTTGTGAAGTGCGGGGTCAGGATTCCCCCCATCGGCAACTGCTGGCTCCAGCCAATGCCCTGGGTCCGGCATCGCCCGGCAGCTCCACGGCTGCCAGCAGCACAAAGGGTCATCGAGGGATGGATTTTATCTTTTTCCAGAGATCTGAACACTCTTAACATTGAACTGCATCAAACATAAGCACGTACAGATGCTGTTGCTTCCAATGAATTATTTTCATATGCATTGCATTTAAATGTAGATCTTCAAGATTCAGGTGCCAACTTCCTTCTTCTCAAACCAAATCACCAAAGGAATGATGGTACTACTTAAAAAAACATTTTCCAACTACAGAAAATGTACTTAAAAATTGGTTTTGCAAAAATTAGGCCACTTTTAAAAAAAAAATCTTTTAGTTGAATGGACGCTTAAACTATATGCCTTAACTGGAATAAAAAGGAACACGCTAATGTAATTCCGGGTGAAAACCTTGTCTGAAGGGCAGGCGGGAGAGGACGTGACAGGGTGGGAGGGGTGACTTGGGGAAGCCAAACTCCTGCTGGGACCCTGGGCAGGAGAAAAGCCCCTTCCAAAGGCAGGAGGCGGCGGGGGCCACATCGCTGCAGCCCCAGGCAGGGCAGGGCCCACCTCCGCTCCTGCTCCCCCCAAGAGCACACAAACTTCTCAGCTGGGTAATTTCTCTGCAATCTGGTAAAATAACGCTAAACAGATACCTGAAAAAATTTAAGGGATGCAAAGCACCTTTAGCCAGGTCTTAATGTAGCAAAATAACTGGAACTGAAATAATGAAATCTATTCCCTCTTTATCAGTACTTAAAATATTTCTGAATGTTTCCTGACTTTGAATTATGATAGTATATGATGAAATATTTAAAACATATAAAAAAATTAAGTACTTTAGCCTCAGATGGCATGCCTAAGAAATAGAATTTGTTAGCCAATTAATTTTAAATTTACTACAGCAGAATTTCAATTACAGCTTCTCATTTCATCTCCCCAGAAGCCATGTGAAGCACTCACCGCGCGGCCCGAGCACGTTCTGCTCCCGAAGTAGAATGTTATTTCTCCATAAAATGGAGCCCCCTTATTCCCAGAGATGCTCTGAGCAGACACAGAGCCGGGCTCTTGCTGGCCACAGTGGGGGGAACCCAACCACCCCCTCCCTGCCCAGCGCAACCAGCGACTGCGCACGCGGCGGGGCGAAGAGCTGGAGAGACAGCAGCGACATCTCACATGAGAACGAACAGCAGAAAGGCCAAGAGATACGGCACCACTGTTTCTCTTCTCCCAGCTACTGGAAATGTGATTAAAAATTTGAAATAAATTAAATAAACGGAGGCCTGGCTTGCTAGGCAGAAGCAAAATACACTGAATTGAAACAAATATCAAAGTGGTAAATAAATTTGTACTTAAAAACTGGTGTAAGCTGAAAAAACACAAGCAGTGACAGCAAAACCTGCTTGGGTTGTCCATTTGTAAGAAATACCTTCCACAGGTTCCCAAACTCCATCCAAGCGCTGAACGACACCCAGCAATGACACAGCCAGCAGAACTGCGGGTTCCCATCGGAATCTCGGTGCTCTCGGTACCTGCTCCCAACCCGTAACTCCACGTGATCCTCTGGCCCTGCTGCAGCCCCAGCCCCCCATCACCGGGACCTGCCGACGCCAGTGCCCACCACTGCATCCCATCTCGCCGGCTCTTCATCACCGCCTCTCTCCCACTCCCACCCCAAAACGTTCAAAATCAGGGCAGGGAAGAGGTGAGATTAGCCCCTCTCAGAACCATGATGGGCTGGGCAGGCTCCCAAGCGCGGCTGGGGACGGCTCCGTCCCCATCTGCTCCCTCCACTTGGGTGGATGCACCCAGAACGCGCGTGTGATGAGTCAAGCACATCCATTCCACAAAGCACACTTTTAAGAATGGTACCTTCACCTATCCCACTACATCATTTCTATTCATACGATTTTCTTTCACGCGCTCTGTGCCGCGCGGGAGCTGCTTCAGGGACGGGCGCTGAGCCCCAGGCAGCTCCTCCAGCAGAGAGAGGTACTCGCCCTCGCTTTCTGAGACAGTGGGACAGAGCAAAAGGACAGACATCAATGCTACCAAAGCCTTTGAATTACCATAGAATCGTAAGCACATGATGACAAGGGGACAAGGTTAAAGGCAGGAGCTCAGCAGTGGTTCACCCTCCCTCTGCGTGGATCCGATTCCACCAGCTGGATCCACTCAAAAGAGCATCACCCAGCCCAGGAACAACCCTCAGGCTGCTGAAGAAGCTCCCTGCCATCCTGCGGAGCGCCAGGGGCAATCACAACCCTCAACACCCCCATGCCCGTGTCAAAGGATGATTTTTATCTGGAGCAACTTGAGAATTCTGTGATCGGGTTTATCCAGTTTGTGTTAAAACTGCACTAACTGTCTGCTGATAAAGCAACAAAACAGAGCTACAGACCAGAAACCGAGGCAACCTTCCATATGAATAACTCCTTTAAAACAGGCAATACTAAGAAATTCATTAAAAAGTGTAAATAGATATTTAGACAGTATCTACTCTTCAATAATGTATTTTAAATATCTGTACACGTTTACTCGACCTCTACTTCACAACAGATGAAAAACGTTAGGCTGATTCTGTGGAGGAGTTTTACTACCAGACTTCTCTCACAGGTTCAAATGATGTCATCGTAGCAGAAATATTAGGTAATTAAATGGTCTCCTAACCCAATACTGCTCCGGGAATTTCAACAAAATATCAAGTGGTAATACCAAAGCTGGATTTTATGGATTTCTGTAATCTGATGCAAATGCTCCCCACAGCTGTAAAATAAACCTTGAAAATCCTGGCCCAGAGCAGTCCTGCCCCGCCAACGGCAGGGACGGCGGCTCGAGAACGTCCCGCACCCAGCGGCATCGGGCCAGGGCTGCAGCCGGGGCTCCCACACACCACGGGAGCCACGTCCCACCACCAGGCTGGGGGCGAGAACGTTAACATGGAACTCACCAGGGCAAAATACCCAGAAGACAAAGCTAACAAATACCCACCCCTACTCTAGCTCTCTCCTTTTGCCACAAATACTTGGAGAGAGAGACATTGCTGCTGGGTTAAAGGGAGCAGGGCTGGAGAAACGAAGAGTTCACGTGTCCGGAGAGGAAGGAGGGAACCAAGGCAGGGGTCTGAAACGAGTCACAAAACTGTGGAAGACAGTCAAGCAAACTCTTTTGTTCACAAACCAGCAGAGGTTTGTTGGGGGCCCCAGGGGCACCCCAGGCCCCCGGGGAGGTGGGGAGAGCTGGGGCTCTTCTCCACCAGCCCTGGTGGCCCGAGGCACTGGGGCTTCTCCATTCTTGGGCCACGCTACTGGTAAAGTGTCGGCAGGCAGGAGCGAGTGCCTAACCCCCAGACTGCAAATACTACCAGCAACAGCAATTTGTCTCTTCTAGACCTGCTCTGGTGTACCGAGAGACCAGCAGCTGCACAGGAACGGGGCTAACGTGGACAGACAGACAGACCAAACTGCTCTGCTCCCCTGGAGTGGGCACTTGCAGCCCTCACCGGCGGAGCTGACCCTCCGTAACACACGTCCCTTCCGCTAAAATCCCCATTTAACCACCCACACCACGGTTGCTGCCTACAGATACCCATTGCCCTTCATTATTTCAAGGTACCCCTTTAGACCCAGGAAACTTTATCAGTAATTGCAAACAAACGAGGAAACAACCCCAATCCTACACCTCAGCTTTCCTGTGGCCATACAAAGGTGCCCCGGGAAGAATCCCACCGCATAATCAAATTAAGGGCTCTCTTACAAAAGGAGAATGGCCATCCGCGTAACAACAAACCAATTCTGTTGCCATTTAAGCTGCAAAGCCTTCAGAATGGGGTTTTGAAAGCATGACCCATCAGTTCTAATTTTTAAAACTTATCCCTTCAGTCAAGACTAGAAAAAGGCCCATTCCAACTTTTATCTTCACTACAAAGTGCTGTTATCTTGGGCTGATGTCAGGAGCTCTATCTCTCTTTCTGCTGACAAGCAGAGACGAGAGAGATAAGATTGGGAACGAATCTCACTTCTCTGAGTAAATAAATAATCAATACTCATCTAAATGTAAATGAGAAAGTATCCCCCTCTGATAACAGGGCTCTTATCAAACAGCCAATTTTCTACAGACATTTGGCCTCAACCAAATCACCATCATTCAGCCCCAGCCTAATGGCTAAAAATCGTAACTAAATTGAACCGATCACCAGAGATCAACTAAGTTCAGCCATGGCTACTACAGGTTCAAATGTTTGGAATGCAATTTTTCCCCCATTAACTTTCAATAGCAATGAAGAATACCACGGTCAGGGGTTGAATCTGCACAATAAACAAACACTAACACTTAAAAAGAGAATGAGGCTTTAAACAAAACCCCAAACAAACCCCATCTCCATCTCCAAACTAGTTAATAAGGTAAAATAAGGATTATAGAAAGACTTACCTCAATATTTAATGTTTGTGGAATTGTCAAACCTAAACAGACTGGTACAAACAAAAAACCCCAAACTGTTTAAAATTGAACCTGTATTTTACAGTGTTAGTCTCTGCAACAAAACATGTCGTCGTGTCCTATTTATCCCTTATCTTTCCCTCTCTCAAGAGCTCCTATAATTCTCACTAAATCCCCAGTTCCAGTTACGCTCGCTGTCAGCTGTTTCTGCTCCCTTTATGGTCCATGCATTTGTTCACAACACTTTTGAATTTCTGATTTCCATAACATTGACCTCCGGAATTTATTGCACTGTGTGAGAAAAAGAATTCCCTTTTGTTTTGCCTTTGCCTGCCCACCGCTTTTGGGGCAGGCAGTTCTTGTCTTACGAACAACTGTGACAAAACCCTCCCGACTGACCGCCTCTACCACATGCACCTCATAGACGTCTCCTGTACCCAGTCACGTCTTTCCCACACCAGAAAAGGTCTCCTCTCCTTAGCCTCTACTCCTCATTTCACATGTCTGATCCATTTTCGCACTCATCCATTTCTGTATCTTTTCACTTCTGTATTATCCTTTTTGAGATAAAATATAAACAATTAAGATGTGGGCACATGGTGATTTATGGGCTGGCACAGCAACGCTTTCTGGTTTGTTCCCTACTCCTTTCCCAACTCCTGATGTTCAATTTGTCTTTCTGACTGCTCCTAAGCACTGAGCCCCACTGTTCAGAGAACTACCCATGACGACTCCAGGATACTTTTCTTGACTGATGGAAGGTAATTAGAGCCCATCATTGTATACATATAGTTACGGTTGCTTTTCACCATGTATATTATTTTGCACTCATTGACACTGAATTCCCTCTCTCATTTTATTGTCCTGTCACTCAGCATTGTGCGATACCTCTGCAGTGCTTCACAGACAGCTTTTATTTGCACTATTCTTACTTCTTTTGTATCAACAGCACATTTTGTCACATCAGCATTCACATCGTTTTCCATGCCCCACGTTAATGGAACAATGCAGGTTCTACCGGTTCCACTGGAACTCCACCAGTAACCTAGTTACTAATAACGGAGGGCCATTATTCCTATTCTTTGTTTCCTGTCTTTTAATCAATTATTAATCCATGTGAGGATCCTCCTTCTCATCCTGTGACAGCTTAATTGCTTTATGAGCCTTTGTCAAATCTTTTTTGGAAATCTAAGCATGCTATATGAAACACATCATCCTTATTCAGATGGTCTCTGGCTCCCTCAAAGACCGCTCACCGGTTTCTGAGGCACAACCTGCTCTACAAAAGCTATGCCCATTTTTTCCTCAGTATATCGCGTTTGTCCATATGCCATCTACTAGTTCCACTCTTTGCTACAGTTTCTCCACTTTACAGTTTCCTAGTTTGCCTGCTAAGGAAGCCAAGGTGTACTGGTCTCTCCTTGAACTCCTTCAACAAACACTTGCCACCATCCACACCCGAAAGAGAAGCAGATGAGCAATATATTATACATCGTATTTAACAGTACAGAATCTTTGTATCTGACCTCTACCAAATCTCAGTGACCACTGTCTGCTCGTGGTGTTTCATAGTTTCAAAACTTATTCTCTCGGCACAGCTCCTCACACAACTCAACAGAAAGGCTCTGGCACGAGAACATCCTCAGCCTCCGAACACAAGACCTGCCGCAGAGAAGGGCGCACGTCCCGCCGCCCCCCAGCAGAACAGTGGAACCCGTCGGGTTTTACAGCAGGGGAAGCCCCATCCCTGCGGAGCCAGCAGATGCTGGGCCAGGAGCTGTGAGACCGCCTGAGTGTGCCGGTGGGCAAGGACGTGGTATTTTGGCCCATAACCCAGAACAACTTCAGAAGTTTAGGAGGATTTCCAGGTCTTGGTACAGCCAGCCCCAGCGGGTTCCCTCGCAGCACAGCGTCGCGGCACAGGGACGAGCAGCGCGGGCACAGTGTGGCGTGGTGACGGAGGACACGTCCCACCAACTCGCGCTGACGGGGAGGAAACGCAGGACCTCGAGTGCTCCTGCGTGTATGGCTGTGATTGCAAAATACTACATGAAAAATCAGAAATTTAAAGAGCGTCAGGCAGTCATGGCCTAACAGCCGAGGCAGCAGATGCCAGGCAGACAGCAAATAAGCAAAGTGAACGTGAGCTATGTTTCAGGCTCTGTCCACGTACAGAAGACAGGAAAGTGGTCAAAAGAAAATAGTTGATAAACATTTAATGTTGATGTCTGTGGTACTTTCCTATGTCAAGTTTCTCCTTTCACAAGGATACATGATTTATTGCTTCCCTGCTCCAACCCTAGGTTTTGAAAGTGTGATTTCTTCTGAGTTTAAACTATATTTATATTTATTTTTTTGTTATCACTTTTTTATTATTGCTATAGAAAATATTTGCTGGAAATATGTTGCAGCTATTACAAGGTCATAAAAAAGAGGAGGTTTATGTATTTCTATCATTTCAAATAGTCTGTCAGAAAGTATCAGTCGCGCTAAGTGTAAGACTACTGGATTCCAGCTTTCCCTCTGCCAGCACATGGGCAGCATATGGAAGAATTAAAATAGCGCAGTGTGGGTGCTCCTTGGGTGCTGGCTGGGAGCAGGCGAACCGCGGCACGGCATCGTCCTCGGGAGGGGACAGGAGGAGAGCAGCTCCCCCGGTGCCGGACTGGCCCTGGGCGAGGGGATGACACGGGGCGAGGGGATGACACGGGGCGAGGAGGATGAAGAGGACTGCAGGAGGAGAGGGATCGATATGCTGCGGAGAGCACAGAAACTGGGAACAGAGAGAGGTCTCAGGCCTCCTTCTGCAGAATTTTTCTTAGAAGAAGACAGAAGGGGCAAGGATTCCATTGTGTGCTTGGCAATGACAATACAACAACAGAAAATATGTAAACAGTTTGAGAGGAAATAGCTGTAAAGCCAGAATGTTTACATCTCAAATCCTACTGCTATGAGGACATCTTAAATCTGTTTATCTGTTAAAAATCCCCAAAGCCCCTCAACACCTCTGAAGTGGAATAAAGATTTTATCATTACAAATGCAAATACTGGTTAATAAATAAAGATATTTAAATAGTGAAAACAAACTTTTAACATTACGCACAAGCATGAGACTCTTTTTTTAGCCCAATCTGTTTTTTCTTAACTTACACTGTTGTGACATTACTGAATTTTACATACAGTTATCTGCTGCTCTCCGCGGAAATACAGATGGTTTTCGTAGAAATAAACAGTCATTTATATGAAACAATTGTAAAATAGTTTATGGAAACCAGTGGTGTAATGCATTCAAATAAATGCCAGGACCGGCTGATGGAGAGCCAAGGTGTTAAATCACACTGCTTAAGAATTCAGCTGTGGGAAACAGATAGTAAATCCAGAGTGACAGAATTTCCAGTGATGGCAAAGGTTTCTGACATCTAGTCCAGTACACAAAAACTACAGCAGTTCAAACCCATTTTACTTAACACTACCTTGACAGCCAGTGAAATTAAAGAATTTAGTCAAAAGCCCCTTAAAAAGAAACAAAACACTTCATTTATGTATTGCTTTTTTGTACAAAAATAGAAAACATGCAGCATAACTAGCATCAAACCAGGCTTTGCAGAATACTAACAGAACTGCTTTGTTTAATTGCTACTGTAGACTTTTATTCTTTTTACATTAGCAATATATAGCTCTAAATAAAGCTGAAGGGAGAAAGAAATCATCATGTTTGATCTATAACGTACCTATGGCAGAAATACAACATACAGATATTTTTTTTTAAATCGCAAATCTAAGAGAGGGTGTCAGGGCCAGCAGCGATGGGCTCTTGCAGGGACACGCTGCTGCCTAAAGGACAGCCCCGGTGCAGACACCCTGCGGTCCACGCTCAGGGGGTTCTTTGGGATGCAGATGAACACGAGGTCTCCACCTTCCTGGGTGACAGTTTTGCCCCGCTTACAGCCGGGTGGGTACCACCATTGCAGCAAGGGCAACGCAGCCCCCCGGACGCTGGATTTCGGGTGTCACACAACACCGGCAGGAGGGAGACAGCCCTGGGGTACAGTAGTACCTGCTTCCATCACAGCGGGTAAAATAAACAAAAAAGTCTCTGTCATCCAAACACTGAACTGTAGAATTTAAAATGTCACATAAATTACAGCTTTATTACCAATCCAGAAGAACCAATAAATGTATGATTTCAATACCAACAGCTCTAAAATAGACTCAGTTCAATATTTCACTTTCATTTCAGGGGCCAGGCATGAAAAATTTTCCTCAGCCTTTGGGGCTGATGTCCACAAACCCATCAGCCCGAACGCACCGGGCTAACGAGCTATTTTGATTCTGACAAACTATTCACAAACTTTATTCCCGGTGAGCTGTTCCACGTACACCAGCATCCCCGTGCCCCCGTCACCTCCGCGCCTGCTCAGCATCAGCAGCCTGGCCAGAGAGGGGTTGCTGAAATGAATTATTGCCGCTGCGAAGCAGGGATGGAGTTTGTAGGCAGAAGGAAATCATTTCAAGCAGCCTCTGCCACCCCTCCCCGGCACAGAGGGGCTCACCCTGCACAACGCTGACAAATGCTGCAGGAAATGCCACAAAAATAACACAGGAGCGATCCCTCTCCTTTCCTTCACCGCACGGCAGAGAGCGGGCGGCAGAGCCCCACACGGGGAGTGCGGGGCAGGGGGTGCTGAGCGGGGGGAGAGAAGCCCCTCAGAGGAGCAGCCGCGGGACGGGACAGTGGCTCCGGCACCGCGGGGACAACGGGGGCTACACCTCTCTCTCCTGCCCTTCCTACTACTACTCCTTGGGGAGAGGGGGGCAGCAAGCAGGAGAGTCTTGACCAAGGATCTACAAATATTGATGTTAAGTTAAATCCTGCTAATGTAAACAGTTCAATGCAAGGAAAATCAGGATTTCTGAAGTATTTCCAGGTAAAGCCATTCAAAACCGCAGGCAGAAGACTCTGCAGGGATGCTATAATTATCCAAAACAAAGCACTGAAAGCCAAAGAAGCTCAAAACTACCATTAAGCAGAAAAGCCCGCATGTAAACACATGGAAATACAAATTAATTGGCTTTTCACTGTCACAGATGCTGGGGCTTCCATCTCTTTAAGAGTCAGAGCAAACATATGCATCGCCTACTCTAACATATTTACTTTTAAATTTAAACTCCTCGGTTACCATCATTCAATGACAGTATCAAACTTTGATGGCAGCTTATTCTAATTGTGGGTCATCTCTTAAAAATGCCTTAAGCACAGGGCTGTGGTTTTACATAGTTTCTTTTATCTTCCTAATCTCTTTTTTTTATATAGATAAATAAATATATATATGTGCGCAATAAAAATACACCCACCCACCCTCCTCCAGCCCTTTCTTTGTCCTGTTCCCCTGCCTACAAGGTGGGGACGAGGAAGCCAAGCCCTGGCGAGATGCCGCGGCGTGGGACTGGGCTTCCGGGTTCCCAGGCACCCAGCCCCGTTGCCGGCGCGGTGTCAGGACCCGTGCCGCACGCCTTCCCGCGTCAGGAGGGAGGGTGACGGTTCCTTCCTGCCCTTGGCACCTACAGCCCGTCAGTTCCTCCTCTCCTGCCCTTCCCAATATCCCGATAACCCCCACCGTGAACGGGGAGAGCAGGCACCATCCGAAAGACACTCAGAATTAGCACTTTTCCCCATACTTTGTCTTCTCCAGCCACACGCAACCACGCACATGGAAAGGAGAGCCACCACCCTGCTCCGAAGGGTGCCGGGGGGACAGGGACACCGGCCCTGCACCGGGCAGGGTCCCGCCGAGAGCACGGGCTGGCAGCAAGGCCCCTCTGGGACTCCCAGCACCGGGGTCTTAATCTTCTGATGGAAGAAAAACATTTATTGCTGGAGAATAACAAGAAAATTTTTCATTAACGCCAACAGTCATCTCAAGGCAACCAGCACATAAGAGTCCAGGGAGTTTAATCTATTTAGGAACTTACAAGAGTTATGTTCTGTTCTGGGGGCTATTAGGGATATTTTTAAAAGTCACAGTACTACATTTCTTTAAAGACCTAATTTTCAATAATTCAGACATTAAAACGGAGATGCGTATGTGATAGGAAGCACAGTCCGTGTTCAACGGTGTAGTTTCGGGGGAGCCGTTCTGCACATGGGACACAGACCCCTCGCTCGGACACCAGATTTGTCGAGGACCCCGCAGAAATAGATTTGCCCCCACAACTGAGGACGAGCGGTCCATGGAGGGAGCACGTTTCTGTGCTGTAAACGGCGCCTGTCCTGCCCCTCAGCCCAGCTCCCTGCCCGCAGCCACCCTCGCATCCCGCCGCGGGACACGGAGCCGTCCGTCCCCGTCCGTCCCCTCGGGAACGCCAGCTCGCCTTGGCACCCGCGGCAGGCAGGAACAAGACAAACCGACCACGGCACCACAGCGCCAAGACCAAGTATTCACCAACACAACCGCCGAGGTTCTCCAGGAACAGCAAAATCATGGGATGGGTTTAAACAAAAACCTCCAGCCTTACGGCATCCGCGCGATTCCCCCTGGGCCTGGCTCTGCAATAAGTGGTTTTTCACACAAACAGTATCTTTGCATCGCAGTTTTTGCTTATCTCCCGTGTAAGTTCTGAATAAAATGTGTTTATAAACAGTTTCAGAAGCATGTTTAAGACATGAAACTTGACGTTCAACGCGGTGCTGAGACTGCTATGTTAGAAAGTGAATTTTCGAACAAAACTGAGATGTCTTTTCCCTAATTTCTTTCTGAGCGGGAGAGAAGCCTCATGTTTGCAGCAGTAGTCTTTATTTTGAGCTTCTGTTCCCAAAGTTCTGAAGGATAACTTACCAGCTCTGTGTGAACAAATCTGAAATACAGGAATAATAAACGACCACAAAACATGGTTTTGTAATCGGCTGTGCAGCTTGCCTCAGCTCGGAGGTACCTGGTGATGGAACAGATTATTTTAACTGGCCTTTGCAGCTATAATTCCTTTGATTCTGTTGTAGGGACTAAAATATGATATGGAGACTTTTATTTTTATGTCCTATCCCTGTTTCTTGACTTTTTCTCTTTCTTTATTTTTCAGCTTCCTGTGGCAGTGAGATAATACACTTATCCAGAGCAGTAAGATTATTTTAGACTATTTTTGGTCACTTTACACATTTTAAAGAATGCAAAAAGCACTAGTTGACAGCTGTTAGGGACTTGAATGTTATTGTAAAGCAGCTGTTTTCATTTATAGAAAAAGTATTAGTCTTTCTCCAAACTGAACAGAATACTAAGTTAATAACTCTCACTCTAACCTACGGAAAATACAGGTCATGTCTGTGAAATGTTGGCAGAAGGTACTGTTTATAACAATTAAACTTGTATAGCATTTTGTTCTTAAAAGGATTGAGCATTTCTGGTTCAGGGATGTTTGCAGTTTGAAGCAGCTATTAAATAATAATCAGTAGCATGTTCACCCTGCAAAGAATTTCTACTTGCAATCAGACAAGATTAATCAGACAAGGCTTCTCTGTTCACCAGAAATCTCAGATGAAGAGAGGCTGACACGGACCAGAGACAGGCAGCGCGGTTCCAACATTTCAGCATTTTACATTGTTTAGTTTTGTCTCTCATTTCCTTCCAAGAACATTCGGTTTTTATATACTGACATCAATGCTTAATTTGTTTGAAAACAAAGCCTCTGTACATATTCTTATTTGCTTTGCATTAATATTTACAGTCCATTCAGTCAAGCTCTGGAGGAAAAGGCAACCGGCATCCCAGAGAATACATTTGTTGAAGAGCAAAAGGAGTGAGACAGCTCAAAGCCAAGGAAGATAACTTTCAAGTGTACATATAGTTCCTGCACGTATTTAATTTGAGAATCACCAATGGCATCAAGATACACAAAGTATCAAGAATGAAGTCATCATCTCTCTTATGTTCTTAAAATTGTAAGCCATGCAAACATATTTTATAGAAAATATTGAATGCAGGCTTTAGTGCAGATATAAAGAGCCTGATAAGATCTACTTGCCGACTGCACATTGCGGGATGCTGTCAGACCCGTCTCAGCTGTGCTGCGGTATCTGAGCATAAGGGTCTCTGGATTTCATCTCGGAAAAACTGCACTTTCCTTGGTCCAACTGAGCGCCTTCCGAAAAAGCAGGACTTAAAATGCACATCTACCATAACCTAAATTCCTGGGCTAACTGGGTAACGCGTAAGTATTGGTAAAAGTAAGACCAGCAGAAATACACACCAGACTGATTATGTAGGAAAATCATTTAGCAGTAAAGTAAATCATGTTATGTTGAAAATGCTATTTTACATTTATGCAACATGATCTGTACGACCTACAAAACTTTCTCTGCAATGCACGCGGGGGGGATTTTAAAAGCATGCCTAACATCTACCTTTGTTAGAAGATTCTTACTGATTTCTAGGGAACAGAATTATTCCAAGTACTAAAACACCCAAATTCTCACCTTCTAAAAAGGCTTTTCAAGAGTCCGTTATTATATCCTTCCAAAATCCAGCCAGCACCATATCTGACATTTTCACTGAGAAATTCGGGAAGGAGAAGTTCTTACACTCGTGATTTCAAGCGTGTTCTTCCCTGTCTGTAGATCTGCCACACTGCAGACCAGTTTTATATTTAAACCATCAGCTGCTGGAGTGCTCACAACGTTCAAAAACATTCCCAAAGAGATCTAGGTATGCAGGTTAACACAAAGCCATCCTTAAACTGCCTATGGACGTCGGGGTTCTGCACAGGGCTTTGTCCCGCCCAGCACCCAGCGCTGCCCGGCTGGCGGGATGCGCACAGAAGGTCCCCGCAGCACTGAAGGGACCTCTTCTCCCCCCGTGGGTTGGGCATCACCCCAGCCTTTGTCCCCTTCTCTCCCATTCCGGCTACTTTGAGAAAATTCTCTTGCATGAGAGATGTCACCAAGCCTCCCTCAAGGTGGTCCGTCGCTGGGTTGGACCAGTCTGCTCTGGGAGCTCATTCCGCAACCAGGAGTGTTTTATTTCCAGCTCCCACGTAAAATATGCATGTGAGATACATGCTGCTGAGCACGCAATAGGTTAAACAAATTGATGATAAAGTATTCTACTTAGTTATTTTTCATTACCATAGGAAAACATCAATTACATTTTCTATTTTATGAGTGTACACAAGGGAATCCATTACAATAACAGAGAGGTTATGTGACTGGTTTTGCTGCTTCTTTCCTAAGCAAAAAGAACAGTTAGTTTTTGAAGACAATGAAACCAGCCCAGAGAAAGGAAGGCACACCAGCATATCTGCACAGACAGCTCCTATCCTGATTTATCCAGCCTGACTCCAACTAATTAAACATCTGCCTCAACAATTTCCTCTGCAGATTTATCTTCTCCAGTATGCAGCACTGACTGGTTGTTACAGGCTTTTCCCTAACTTGCAGCCAGACCCATCTCCTCCTTACAGTTGGTTACCTGGGGCCATGGCATGAGACGGTACAGAACCCCCACTTCCCGCGGTGGGACGGCTCACCGGGCTCCCAGGGCACCACCCCAGAACACCCCCGTCCTCTATCGACGACTTCGGGGCCGCGGTTCCCTCAGCTCTCACACACAGAGGTTATTTTGCCACCCGCATTTCCTGTTGATTGACTCAAAAATGATTATTTAAAAGCGGTCAGAGTTCATACATCTAAGGCAACAACCTTTTCACACTAAGGAATGTGAAATAGTTTGAATAGCTTGCAGTAATTTTATCTGACATCACATCTAAATAGAGCCAGAGGCAATCCGAATATTGCTTCCATTTTTTTCATGCTGCTTTCTACGCAACAAAGGTCGTACCCCACTTCTCTCTGCTTCTCCTGACCCATATCTTCCTGCAGCAAATAATCTTTGGCTTGATGTTAATCTGCAGTCAAAAGTCTTTACTCGGCTTCAGCCTTTCCAACAAAAGGGATTTTGAAATAAACACTCTGATATTTCTTACAGAGGTAGTTCACGCCACAGCTATGCGAATGCTGGTGCACGTGCTGAAACAGGACGTGGGGAAACCTGGGCTCCGTGACCCCTCGTCAGGAGGAGCTTTGGGTGTCACCGTCAGCCCGGTGCCCCGGGGGGAGGTGGGGGCTGGCAGCCTCACCGGCCATAACGGCACTTTTGAACAAAGTCAAAACCAGAGAAGCTCAGAAGGTCATCGACTCACAGAGGTGACCGCGGCGTGTGGGTTTTCAGGCCCTTGCAACTCAACAGCTTCTTGAAAAACCTACTTGTAAGCTGCAGACTACTGGCTGCATAAAATAATTAGAGAAAACTAGTCCAGTGTTTTAGCCCTGGCCATGCTGGAACATGCCCTTCCGGACTACACAGAAATTCTTCAATTTCTTCCTTACCCAAAACAGCCAACCAAGGTTTGCACTTTCCCACAAACATAGGACCAATTTGAAAAATGTCACGTAAGTCAGTGGTGAAAATAGGTCAGAAAGCAATCTCTTATACAGCACTTGAAAACAGCATAAGCTGTAAACGTAATAAATTCATTTGTCCTGTGAAGACTGGTCTGGAGGCACATTGAAAATGTGTGGAGAAGTTCATAGGCATTTCAGTTCTATTAAACTATTACAAAAGCTTTAAATAAACATGTTAAGTCTATTTTTGGTTAGTACTTTTCAAAAATCAGAGCAATCAAGTTAAAAGGAAGCATTGCTGAATGAGAAGAAATGCCTTTCCTGAATTACGTCTTATCTTTTATTCAGAACTTTGACATCCCAATCCGCTGCTTCATAATGACTTGCACTGCGGGGCGCAGGATCGCACCGCGCCAATAGGCTCATCTTAAGTTACATTTCTCTGGGCATCTCCCAGGGACAGTACGGGGCGCATCCACTCCAAACAGGAAGAACCTGGTGGTGGATGAAGAATGGTGACAAAATCTTTTTCCACGCCTGACCCCCACGGCGGCACCCTGAGTGCCCCCTGGCCCCGGCCCCATCGCCGCCCGTGGGGCCAGGGCTGCAGAGCTGTTTGGGATGCAGAGGGCAGCAGGCAGGACGCTCCGTCTGCGCCGGCACCCGCAACCTCCCCTGGTTTAAAGATGACAGGCAAGACCCCCCCAAAACGCCCCTGCACCCTCAAAGTCTGCTGACTGATGAATCACAGCTTCGGGTAAGGGAAGCAATTGGGAATAAGGGAAGTTTTGGATAAGGGAAGATAGTTCTAATAAAAGAGTTTAATTCATGATTTGCCAATTTAATACATAAATACCTCATCTGAGAAGTCCCTTCACCCATGCAACAGTATTATGTGGCAATTTCAATAACGCATTGAGTGCTCACTAACATTTAAAAAATAAAACACAAATTAAATATTTCGTGTATGAAATCCAGTAATACGGGAATTCAAGCAGAACCCTTTCCCTAGAGTGATCGTTCCTCTCACAGTGACTCCAATTCATGAGGCTTACAACTGCAGGGCCTAATTCTGGAGGTACCTACGCACAAGCTCCAACTGAAATCTGCAAGCAACACCGACCATTTCAAGAAATCCAATTATGTGTTCAAAAGTAAATACACCTAGAAGTAACCAAAAGGTTTTCAGTCATGCCTTCTACTGGGGCTATATTCACAGCAGGGATGACGGTCATATCTCAAATAGGTGACATATCACATGGATAATTTATAAAAATTAAATTTAAATGATTTCTTATATAATTAAAAAAACCCCAAATGACACATACATGCTTATATACCCTGTTACTACAAAGGTTTCCGAGCAGGAGTGCCAAGGCAGTAGAAATGAATGTCTTAGCTGAAGGAATAAATGACAGGTCCGTTCCGTTTCTAAACTACTGAGCAAAAGTAACAAAATAAAAGCAAAACCAAATCGCAAATGGGCAAAGAGTAAAACATCTGTTACAGGGAAGAGGAACGCAGTTTAAAGACTGAGCTAAGTGAATCCTTTAGCCACCTCCCTTCAGGGAAGAGAAATCTGACCCCAGGAAATAAATAAAAGTCACCCAAAAAGTGAACAAAAGAGGTGTTTGAAAAAACAGAACACCATTCATCGCAGCTAACGACTTGTTCATTATGAGTGATGATGGATAAAGACTTCTCACGCTGAGATGAAATCAAGATTTATATGCATTGTTTCCTCTCCCAACTTGTGGGAAGATCATCATCATTTAATTCTATCTCTGCGGCCAGTGATGGGCATCCAGAGAGCTGGTTATCACACGGCGCAGTCAGCTGGCAAGAGCCGCAGCGTGCAGTTGGCACATCTGGACGGAGCCGCCACAGCCCAGGGTGAACAATGACTCCTGGCCAGCGGCCAAATTGCTGCAGACGCTGGCGGGTCTCATCTACAACCACCCCTACCAGCATCTCTCTCTCTTCCCCCCCCCGGCCCCGGCTCTTTTTTTT
>VYZM01014608.1:464309-494038 GCA_013398915.1 Dromas ardeola | reverse complement strand
CGGGCCCGGCTCTTTTTTTTTTTTTTTTTTTTTTTTTTTTTTTACGAGAATCAGATTTTCATTGCTTCATTCAATTGCTCTCCTCTGCCATTTTTTACAGCTCTTATCGTTCCCTCGGAATATGGCCTTGAGACAGCTCATCCGTGTCCTTCACTGTGTTATCTCTTCTAACTTTTATTAAAACTTCAGCTCTCATCTGAAGATAGCTAATTAAATCCATGACAGATTATACACTCGTTTAAAAACTGCACTGAACTACTTTTTCTAAAGAGAACAGGGTTTATTTTCTTTTCCCATAGTTAAAACTAAGGGTATATAAGGAGGTTTCATTCATTTACAAAGACAAGATCCTTATCTTTACCTCGTATACAGATAGGTTTATATTAAAGTTCCTTTGTTGCGTGACAAGACTCGGTGCAATTTCTCCCAGTAATTATTTCTTGTTGCTGGAAAGGTCTCTCAGCCTTATACTTTTGAAATATATACGTTAACATATATGTGAATGCATATTTACACCCTGGAAAAGCATTGCTTTAAAATATAAATGCAAGTACTGTAAATTTTCTTTTTTTAAATGTTGGTATGTCTTAACTATAAAAGTACTACTTTGACAACACTGCAGAAAGTAAATTTTTCTTTTCCTCTACAACTAACGATGAATCCTTCAAATTACTTAAAGTCATAGTAAGCATCATTTTCTTCTATAAATTAAAAGTACACAAATTCTATCAAGGACTGGTCTGACTGTACTTCCACCCATCATCTCAAATTCCCACTAGCTGGGCTGGAATGCAAATGGCTTTGTTATCATAAATACGTGCAGCAGTGGCTATCCCGCTCCGCAGCTCCGCCACGCTCTGCTTTTTGCCCGCATCTAGAACACAAACCCGTGCACAGAACTGCTCCCGAGCCGCGCTGGAAATCACGATCCCACTGAAAGAATTGAGCTTCTTTCACAACAGTTAAAAAGCAACATAAAATATGCTCATGGAAAAACACCCTACCCTCTAGAAAATACGATAAATAACCCACCTGAGCCTCTCTGTGATCCCTTCCTTCTCTTTAAGGCCTTTTGTAAGATATCCTTCATGGTGACCTTCATACTGTCCACCTGAATAAGTGAGAATCCATGAGCAGCATTTCTGCAAGACAGATGCACATGCATTTTTACAAAATAATCATCAGCAGGCAGCTCACTGCAATTATCGTTAGTTTAAGCAAAGGACTGTTAGCACAACAACAGACTAAGTCGTGCTACAAAAGTAAGTTACAAGGAGAAATTGAGCAAAATCCCTTAGGGAGGCAGAGACAAAAATGGAGAAAACGGATTGAGATTCAAGGTGTGTAAGGATTTTTCTAATTTATCTTTATTTTTGATGAATTTGTGTTCATCATTAAAAAAGAAAAACGAGCAAATGTACCTGCGGAGCTCCTCAACTACTCATTATTAAATATCTGCTCGGCGTTTCCCAGTGCTTACAAGAGAAACAGTTTGCAGTGCCGTTTTCATACGTGTCCCAGTGGCAGCCGTAACAAATCATTAAGGAGAAGCGGGAGAACAACACTCGGAGAAATAACAGCAGCTTTTCAGCGCTGCTGACGAATAGTACGATTTCAAATGCAGGTAAGTAAAGTGCATTCTTTGGACACATTTTTGTGACCATCATGGCACAAAATCCCCCGGGGAGGTTTCGGACAGGGGGTACTCGCCCGCAGGAGAGCCCTCCCGGCACGGGGAGGGTGACGGAAAATGCTCCCAGCCAAATATTGAAGGTGGCACCACTGGAGGAGCAGAGATGACAATACAATACAAGAGATACCGGAGTAATGTATCAGTGAATTTTGCCCCTTAGACCTTGCAGTCGATCTCTGCTCGTGTCAGTAGATGTCACTGCAGACAGTGAGCACAGGAATTCGCTGGGCACCACCGGGAGATCCGCGCTGCTCGGGAAAAGCTGTTCTGCAAAGCTCCTCAGGCAGGAGGAGGAGCTCGGGATCTGGCAGGCAGGAATTTTAATCAGGGAGCAGAGCTCTGTATGAACATCACAGCTGGAATATTTTTAAAAGCAACTGGCAGCCAAAAGCAATCCAAGCAACACAATTACATCATTAAAAACAAGACAATATTACATGTCACTTTAAGACACAGACTTGGGAATACAAGCTGGAGTTCAGATGGCGGCAGAAGTGGCATCCCTCGCCCCGCTGCCACACAGCCTCCATGAACAAACGCCATCTCCAGCCCTCGCCACACATTAACACCCGCTCCCGGCCACTGGCTGCGGTGGCCAGCGAACCCCCTGCCTGGGCACACGCTGGCCCCCGGCTCGCTGTCCCACAGCTATCGGGCAGCAAGCACAGCCCGTCCCCTCCTGCCCCCTCCCCGCACACAGCTTTCAGCCCAGCATCCTCTGCCCAGGATGGCTGGAGCTGCCTGAAGGGACGGTCAAGGAATCCACAAGGGGTGCTCGCTCCCGCATTACACACAATCCCAGGGCCTGCGGGGCTGTCAGCCAGGTGGGGTGGCTCTGCCCACAGCACCCCCGGCCCCCCGGGCCCCTCGCCCCACAAGTGCTGGTCCAACCCGGCGCTCCCTCCCCAGCAGCGGTGAGTCAATCTCATCTGAATTTCATTCTCTCTTCCCTTTGTTCCTGGCAAAATGAAACTGCCTAAAAGCCCCGAATTTATGTTCTCTAGACCATTTATTATTTATAACTCTATCTTACTCGTCTTCAAACCAAATATTCCCAGCCTTTTCACGCGTCTACTTTTTCCCTCTGGATTTGTGCCATGTGTTTAACACAGGAGGAGCAGAACTGAGCCCGCTGCTCCACATGAGGGAGTGCCATCCGCCGCTGCAGCGGTGAGGCTGCCACCTCGGCACAGCCTGAGCACTACGGCGTGTTGAGTACTGCCATACAGCGAGCTGAGCCCTTCCCGAACTCCATACAGTGAGCTGAGCCCTTCCCGAACTCCATACAGTGAGCTGAGCCCTTCCCGAACTCTTCACTGAGGGGCAAGTCATCCCTTGAGCTCCTACAGAGCCCGGCAACGTGCACGGGCACCACACATCTCACCTTTGCCCATGAGCCTCCGGCTCGCTCACCTTGCTTCCCACACTCACCTGCTGAGCCGAATTCAGACTTTTTAAAGTGAAAAACCTCTTATACAATTATACTATAATTAGAAAAAGGAAACTACCTTTGCTCTTCTAGTTAAATGACCTGATGTTTGGGTGTGAAGCGCTACAAGAAAAGCCTCGCACACTGGACCCTGCCATCGTAACACCAATTCAAAAGACATCTGGTGCCTTCAGGTAATTCATATAATGCCCTGCAAGACCAAAAGCAGGCTTCCAGAGAACTGCAACCAAACTACAGGAAAAGAAATTAAAATACTGCAGGAAAAAAACAACCAGCAAAGGTGAAGAAAGTCTTCCAAAACCTTCTATGGCCAAAATGACTGGAGTCACAATTTTATTTTTTTTCCCTTTAGTACAGAATGTTTCTCAAACGTGTTTTGCCACCAAGAGAGCGGGGTCCACAGCATGGCCCAGCCACCGACGGCGGCTGAGCCCGGCTGCCCCAGTGCGGGGCTGCCCCAGCACCAAACTGGGACCTCCCAAAAATGGAACATCCTCTTTCGATTCCCAACACTTGAGCTGCTGAAGAGCACATGCTGCTGCCGATCCCGCTCGTGTTTCAGGCCATCCCGACTCGGTTGATCCTCTCCATCGAGCAGCTGGCCTGAGAACTGTCAGACTGATTTTCCTGACACTCCATTACTAACTCATGCCTGAGCCACGGCCATTCTTTGCCTCAGAAGCTGGATCTCATCCCAGAACAATCTTTAAAAGTTTATTTTACTGATCAAAGCAAAATAAGAAAAACCTCTGTGTTTTACTATATTTAGTGTGCTATCCAGTAAGCGAGACTTTGGCAAGAGCAGTGAAATGTAAAGTACAGCCCGCCTTGTAAACTTTGGGATGTTTGCTCTGGAGCGGAGCCAGCGGGGCTGGAATGCCCGTCCCGGTTCAGGCGCAGGATTCTGCCCTGCCCCTGCCCCGGCGCCCCGACCCGCAGCGCTGGGTTTCTCCAACAATGCACCACAGAGCCTTGGTAATGACATTTTAGCACTCGGGAGCCCACAAATCTGGGCTGAGAGCGGATTTAAACCCAGACAAAGAGCCTCTGCGTGACACAGGGTGAGGCCAGAGCACGCAGCGGATGAGCCCCGCGCCGTCCCCGGCGCTGCCGAGCTGGCTGGGAGCCCGCAGCCACCCTCCGCACCGCGTCCCCTCACCAGCATCCATCTCCGACACCCGCCCTGGTGGGAAATCAGCACCGTGAGGCTGCTCTGGAAGAAATACACCCCCACCTCACCATGCCAGCTCCCAGCCACGCTCCGCATCCATAATGTGCGTGAACTGTCCTCGCTCAACCTAATTCCAGCATATCCTTAATTACGATTATAAATTACGCGTTTTAACTTCCTCTGCTAACGTGTGATACCTTTATTTTAAGTCAACACATTAGAAACCGGGACAGACAAGCAGATGCTATTCAAACCAATTAAAACTGCTGCTTACAAATTGGAAGCCAAAGAAATTCCTTAGCCTGTATTTTCTGTCATTTTGCAAAAACATACCTGGGTGACAAGGTTAAATCAAGCAAAGGAAATCCCTGGCACTTATCATCCACAGGCATTACTGATAAATTGTGCAGTGGAGGAATAAAGGATTACCTTCTGTATTTTTTCATTACACTTTTCTTTTGTTACAGAATACATAAATCCATTGTGGCACAATGTAATATGTATCATCGTGCTACACCTGTGGACGTTTCATAACGGCTGCCATGTCTGTGCAGTCAGGAATGATAAGTGAACCACCCGTGAATGTTAATGATAGTGATCATTCTGCGGTAACTTGGCTTTCCATCTTCTTTTACAGCCTGAGCGCCGGAGCCAGGGTGGCAAGGTTCAGGAGAGGAAAAAGAAAACAAGAGGAGAGGCGCGAGCGTCGGCGGGCTGACGCCGGGTGCTGCCGGGGGGGAAGGCATGGAAGCAGGCAGCGTCCTCCTCTCCGTGGGCTCCGTTTGTGTAACAAAATAAAACCCCAACACTTCAAGGACAAAAGGCTTCTGTTCTGAATGAGAAACAAACTTTTCCAAAAGCTGCCTTTCCAATCTGGACCATTTTTTTTTTTAATTTTAAATTTTTCTTTTTCTTTTTTTTTTTTTTAATACTGAAGTGGAATTTACAGCACTGAGAGCTTGATGCAAAAAATGGTTGGCATGGTTGAAAGTGTCTGTGAATGACTAATAACGATTTCCACTTGATCAGCACAAAGTCAAAGTTACGACTAAAAATCCCAGTTGACGCAATGTATTTCACTTAAGCTGGGTAATTTTTAAGATAAAGTGCACGGTGATATGACCCAGAATAACTATGCCAGCCACAGTTTTCATTCTGAGCCTAAACGATCTTGCTTTTGTGCATCTCTGGCTCGCCTTGGATAACTGTGCGCTTGGGGTTAATTGGCTGCATTTTGACGCTGCTCTAAGCCACTGCCTCACGAGTCGGTTCCTGCACTGGCTCCTTTCTTGGGGTCCGACCCTCCCGACTGACTTTCCTGGAGCCCGCCGCCTTAACTTCAGCACCTACGCTGACCTTCTAAAATTTGCATTTTATGAATATTGTAAAACATACTTTGTAGATTACCTACACCCATGCAAGAACTGAAGGCAGGCCGTCGGGGAGTCCTTCTGTAATCTAAGTAAAAAACACATTTCAAAGCTTTGAACTGAATTTGTAAATATACTATGAAAGCCTGATATTTTAAAAGTGTTTCAAAAACCTTAATCTATCAGGTACAGCAGAGCCGCTGCTTTGAAAAATACATATATAATAGTCAAAGAAATTTGAACATAATATCAAAACAGAAAAAAGTGCCACAGAGCAGAGGAACTGTATGCCAAATTTCATCTATGAGCCAACTGGCAGCCGAGCTACAACTCCGAGAAACACCATAAGATCAAGTATGTCAAGTCGTGATAATAAAATTTCCAAGGGAAAAACCCCTAATGATACTACAGATTTATTTTAAGCTCCCTTCGTTTAGAGTCTTTCAGGTATTACTTCATCATCTCGAGAAGTCTGCATTTACATGAATGCGGTGCTTTGTTTGACTCCTCCTGACAAATCGTACCCGACATCAAAGAGGGCTGTTTGCGAATGCCGGGTTTGACATTGGACAAAGTACTGCTTTCCACAACAGACATTTTCCAAAAACGTAACTCGCTAGACTAATGGGCAGTTAGAAGCCAGAATGACTGCCCTCCGTCTTCTCCTTGTGTAACTTTGCCAGAGTCCTTGGAACTTGCCAAATTCGGTCATGCCTGCTTAGCTTGCTCGACTGATTGTGCCAGAAAAGAAAATAAGACACAGATGTATTTGAGCTCTTTGAGATGCCAGTAAGAGAGACAGCTAATGGCTTCATTTCGACCCTCCCCTACCAGCTGGGCACAGGTGGGGGGATAATGAGGTCCCTCTCCCTAATCAAACTCAATTATTTACTACTCTATATAACCACAAAGACATTCACATTCAGCTCGGAATATAAAATGCACCGTGAGCTACTTCCAACCACCGCCACTGGGTATTTATAACTAACTCAAGTGGCTAAGAGTTTGCCTTGGCAGGGGTTTAAGTGTATGAAGTTCTGCAAACTGTTTCTGCTCAAACATGTCCTGCTGAAACGGGGTCCCCGGCGAGGTTCCGTAACTGTCAGCTCGGAAACTGCACAACATCTGAAAATACAGCCAATGTGTAGGACGGGTGAGATCTGAAATAAACCACCGTGCTTCAGCGTGAAGCTTCTCAGAAGCATCAACTTTTTTCAACAGTGATTCAATATTAATAAACATTACAAGTCACAAGCCTGACATGGCAGCAGCTGAAATACTTCAGCATGAGGAGGGAAAAAAGAGATGCAAAATATGAAAACACATTTACATGCACTAGTACGATGACAGGGAAGGAAGGAGATGTAGAATTTACAACAAATCCCTACAAAAATAAGACAGCACGCGCATTTAAGCTCACAGTACTAACAATCTTTTGATCAAGTGATGATCAAGTAATTCTCTATTCTAGAGGACACATTAAAAAACCTAATTTAAATCTAACTATTTATGAGTTACTCTTAACACAGGAAGTACAAGCAATTTCAAATGAACATGTGGACACAGAACAAGCTCTCAGAAAAGCACTACCTCTTACGATACAGTTGTCCTGTTTCTAACCAGCAGGACTTCCCAAGTTAGAAGGAAGGTCCTCGCATGAGCACAAATTATGTCAAAGCAAAAGATTCCACATTTCTTTTGCAGGATTTGCAGCTGGACCTTGACCCTGCCGTGGCCACCAGGCAGAGAACCCTGGCCAGGCCAGGACCCTGCTGAGGTCTCTGGGCTCCACAGGGCAGCACCAGTTCCACCTCCCGAGCCAGCCTCCCGAACCTGGGACCACGTGTGGTCACTGCAGTTAAATACTACCCCCCACCTACGGGGAGTTCGGGCAACGGGGATTTAGGTAGGAGGCAGTTGAGAAAGAAAGGGGACTTCCTCCAGATGAGAAATCATCAACAATTTTGAATCTTCTAATGAGACAGGCTTCTTAACTCGTCTACCTGCAATAAACACTTGCAATCTTTTTTGATTACATGGAATTAGAATAGAAGCTTTTATATACCTGCTGGAATTTTTCTGGGGATACTGATAATGCAGGATTATCTTAAAGATAAAACAATCATAGAATCATAAAATTAAAAAAATCAAATTCCTGGCAGTAGCACTGACTGTAGAGAAATGCATGGAGGTGGAAGAGAGATTCCCTCTTTCATCTGAAACATGCAGCATTCTCCAGTCAGGTGGAAGGAACTCAATATTCTGCATTTCCACAGAAGGAAAAGCCAGTTGCCTGGCTCAGCCCTGGGACCGTAACCTGCACAAACCAAAACGGACCCTGCAATACGACTGGCAAGACTGCTTCATGTCCGCCCCGCACCGGCTCCCCCACGACGGCACCCAGCTCAGCACAGCTGAGTATGTTTACCTCCAGTAACTTATTTGTAAATACTGTTGACAGATTATTTTATTTTCCAATGACCTAATGCAGTGGAATGAAGTGAATGGGCCTTTGGGAAATACCTGTGGGATTTCTGAAAATTTCTTTCAGTAGGATGCTTTAAAACGTCTCTAAGAAACACGGTCCACAATAAAGAGTATAAAAATGTAATTAAATAGCTCAGAATTTTTTTTTAGATGTCTGATTATTCAAAACCAGAAGCAACTGTATGGTTATGAGATGTAAGTAGTCCTTTATAAATTAAAAAAATGTCCAGCAGCCAGGATAACCCTATTAGCATTTTCATTTCAAGAGATCCAAACATTAAATATTTCTGCCAAGTAAGAATTGGCTTGTGCTACTAGTATTTTGCTGTAGTAATTAAGGCCTTCTGATGGTTTAAAAGATTTTTCTCTCACAAGTAAAGAAAAATAAAAGTGACCAAGCACAGTATATATCACTAAAACCCTAATTCGCTGATAATGATACAGCCAATTCCTCTTGAGCTACAATCCAGAGAGCTCCAAGTTCCAGTGGTGCGTGGGATCGTCTGCTTCAAAACTCTTCTGGACTTGGAATGGGACTGGATATACCACTCAAGCCGGCATGCTTATTTACTGCTCATTCCTCTCCTCAATCCCTGCATTCTTATTAATGCACTCTGCAACTATTTGTATTTTAAATTACTTGCTTTTCAGTCCACTAACCTGTCCTAAAACGCAAACTTACTACTTTGTCTATTAGGCTTTGAAAGAAGATTTGGAAGTCTCTCATCTGTGGAATAGCCAAACACCATGAGGGCACTTTTTTTCCTGCTAGAATTCAGTAATTTTTTCCAAAATAATCCAAGATCAGTTCTTAATACCTTTTGAAAAGGGCTCTGGACATCCAGATATCTGGATATCCAACACGACTGACTTTATAATTTTAACTCTCTGAAGCTATTATATACATTATTTCATTTATTATTCAGAACATATTTCCTAAATAAGCAGCACGTCTGGAGCAAAATGAAGATTATGAGCTCAGACTTTGTGTGAAGTCCAAATATTTACTAGCAGGAGTGCAACAGTTCAACGTTCCCCACTAATCCCACGCCGAAGGGCAGATTTTCTCCCCGTAGCGCTGGGCTCGCGCCGATGGGCTCACCCTGGTTGCTGCCGCCAGCACTGACCCTTCTCCCCGCCCCGTGACACCCCCAGAGCCGGGCAGCGGCTGCGGAGAACCAGCACCCGGGGCCCTGCATATCCCTACACTCAGAAGAAGAGAAGCAGAGCAAAGACGCGGAGGTGGCGCGGAGACACGGCTGTTTCCCGGGGATGGAGACAGTCAGCCCCGTACTCACATGCGAACAAAGAGCGACTGTTTGGCTGCCAGGCCGGGAGAGGAGTACTTTTCAACCAGCGCCAGGGTGCTGAAGCCAAACTTGTGAATGGGCTCGTTGGAATCCAAGGGTGGAAAATCTGTGTCAACCTCCCCGTCGTCCTCAGCAATATGGAGGCAGTAGGCATTGACGTTGTCGCTGAAACACAGACAAACCAAGTGGGTTCAGAAGGGAAGCAGGCAACCGCTTCGGTTCAGCCGATCAATACCAGTCACTAAACGCTGTAGAAAACCAATCAATCAGCAGCCACACCTGTTACTGGAGGAATACACCTCAAAGCCACTGATGGCACCTATATAAATATGTCCCAACAAAGTCCCAACACACCTCGCTACCATAACCAGGTGGTAATAGAAAAAAACCCCAAAACCTCAGTGCAAAGCCGTGACCTTACGTCATCGCTAGCGGAACTGCAAGCAAGAGACTGACAGTGACCAAAACACACCAGACTATAAAAGTTTCATGACTTCATAAAGCTGTAAGCAATACTTCTCCATTTGTGAAAATCTACTTATTTATATGACCGTTACATTTTAGAATTAAAGACAAACAAGCAGTGACTATTTTTTCATAGCTCAAGCAACTGTGGAAGAGTTTACCAAGAGTGCGCTGGCAAAGCTGAGCGGGCTCTCGGGTGGGGAAACGGCGTAAAGAACGACAGGGAAAGTTAAACATCTGTTCAATATAGTGGCAATGACTAGTAGAAAAGCTACCTTTTCTAAATATCTAAGAAGTCCAATCACTAAAAACAGGTAAAAATTAGTACAGAGCAACAAGTAGAACTAAATAACACAGAAAGTTTCAAACAGATACAGCGTAAAGAAAATACGAAAGAAAAATACAAGCTTCTTTCTTTCCACAAACAAAAGCCCATAGGGAAATAACTATCTATATATACCAGAGTATTAGTCATATTTTCCTAATATTAAAATATATTTCAAATGCTAATATTTAAATTATTGAGCTAAAAATAAGTATTCTTTCTTATTGTAATGTGCCAGCATTCAGGCATTTTCCACAGCCATGAAGTATAGCTTGAGTGTTCACGTGGCAGTGTGCTTCTAAACTCTGCAGTTTAAATTTGGAGTTTTAATTGCATGATTGATGCTTAAATTAATTAATTGCAAAGTGTATGCTAATTGTTTAATTGGTCGCTTGATCTATATAGATCATTTTTTGAATTAAATGAGTTGATTTACAAAGTTTATTGATTGGATGTGACAATGAATTATTTCACTGACTACCTGATTTGCAATTTTCTCAATTAATTCACAAACCTTTGGTTGCAACTGTGCTTTATTGAGAGTGCTTAGTCCAGGTGATCTATACGCACCTTGTCACAACTAAGACATTTATTATATAAAACAGGTAATAATGATGCATTACTATTAATGAAAGCTGTAAATTTGCTAACAAAAAGGTAATCCAGCAAGGTTTGTCACTATGAATTTTGAAAATTCTGCAATACTATTAAAGAAACTTTCACGGGTCTCTGGACTGCTCTGAAGAACTGGAACATTGCTGTAGAATAAATTTTTAACTTCTTCGAGGGTGCTTAAGGAACTTGTAGGGAGCTGGTGGAGGCAGCGCCGGGCAGGGAATTCCCGCAGCAGCCGACCCCGGGAACAAGCTAAACAAAAAGGCTGTGAACAGTATAGATACGGCTGAGCCTGCTTACGTCGTGGGAAATGCCTGGCATGATTTTCGGGTCCTTCTCTTATTCTATTTAGATTCCTCATTGTGTCCACTTCAGCGCAACTCAGAAGTGGCCCCAGGGTAAGAGACTTCCCCGCCTGAGGAGTCACCCGACGCCCACCTTCCGCAGCTCGCTCCGTGCCTTGCACTGCTCCTTTGCGAACCCACTCCTGTGACAAACTCTTCTACGTGCACCTGGTGCGCACTTAGAGCTCTGTACAAATACAGTTAACATTTTCATTTGGTACTTGGTGCATTTGCATAATTCTCCCTAAAGCCAGAGGAACACACAGACATGTGGCAACAGAACACGCTCAGTGCGCTCTCAAAGCAATCCACGTGCCAAAAAAAATGTGGTGGTGACAACTTCTCTTCCACCAATCATACTGAAAATACACAATGTCGGTTAAATCCCAGAAATTAAAGGGGTTACAAATGTCTTCAAACATGAAGTGGGTTCCTGAACATCAATGCAGATTAAGTCACAATCTCCTGAAAAAACAAGTCCAACAGTAAAACCGTTCTGCATTTTGAACCTCCACCAGCATAAGATCAAAGTCCTGAACTTTAGGCTTCAAAATTACAAGGTGCAAAGTCTTGAGAATCCGAGTGCGATATGGACAGAACGTTAAGTACAAGAACTGAGAGATGTAATAGCATTCTTAACTTCAAAAAACAGGAAGTTTATTTGAATTTTGCATCTCACTATGAATTTATTCCTAGAAAGGGATTTTATTTTTTGCAGACAGAATCATGACAGCACATCTGTCAGGGGCTGGCAAGAGAATGGTCCGGTGGGTTACGACTAAAGTTCATATATAAGAGGCCAGGAACAGGGATGCTAACACTGTCAGTGGTTCCTCAGATCAAGACACTGAATAGAGACAAATATAAAACAATTGTAACAAAAAAAGGCAGCCTAACAGAATACAAAACGTTCTCAAAGCTGTCAACTAGTACTCACTCATTTCAGACTCTTACATCTACCTTTTAGGAAAAAGAATTCGGCAGTAATGTATTCTTTTCCTAAAGGCGGAGGGGTTGTTTCTCTTAATTACAAAGTCTACAACCTCCCCCTTATTCTCAAACTGTGTTACTAGCAGGTATATTTGTCATTCTGCATGCGCTGTATATCAGATTGGAAGCATTCTCTACACGTATTTTAGTGCAGTGTCACAATGATCCCAGTTTTTTCTTTTTATACTCTAAACTGACTAAAGCAAGAACAAATAGCAAACGTAGAATGCGCAACCTACGCAAGCGCCCTCCTTATCTGGAAATGATGGGAATTAGTCTCCAGTTAAAGGAATCCTTGCTACAGGACAGGCAGTCAGCAGTGCTAAAAAAAAAAGGTGATGGAGAGATGAGAAATAATAAAGAACTACACAAGAAAACAAACTTGTAATCTTGAGGCTCTGCCCCTTCCTCTGAGCATTTGCACCCAGATTCTCAGTTGCTGCTGTTGGACTGTTCTTGGGAACTCGTGCCTCCATTATTTATTTTAGTATTTCTGTCCTGAGATTTGATTACATCAGAGAGCCTCCTTGGTCCTGATCACTCTTTGACACATCGTAACATCTTATCCTTCAAGGCAGACAGAGAAATTCATTTCCCCCCACTGCTGATGTTTGCCGTGGGCAATGATGTTTCATGGAACACCTCTGCTCACGGGCATCGTTCCATGTGAGGTGTGCTGGGCTCCTGAAAAATATACATGTGCCCAAAGATTGACATTAGTGGTGTCTTGCTCGTTAAAAAATAAGCTAATCGTACACAAAGGACACTTTTTTGAACTGACAGTATTATGAACAGAAAATTAATAACAGCAAATGAAATGGCACCATCTGCAAATAATTTTGTATTTCTTCTCCAGTGTAAAAAAATGCCAAATCAAACTGAAGTATTTAACCTCTGAGACATCTCATCTGTTTGTTGAGAAGAGCTGAGGAAACCCTATATCCAAGGCAACGATATCCATGAAACCGTTTGCAGGAGGGGCTGCATTTCTGGGTCGTCCTGTGTCTGCGGAGCAGACACCAACCAACCCCAAAGCTGAGGTCGGGTCTCAGCACGCCCTGCCCCCTGCAGCTGGGCCCCGACAGCAGAGACGGCTACTGAGCCCTCAAACGCTTCTGAAAAATGCTGAAAGAGAAAACTGTAAAATTCAGTACCAAAAAAACCCCATGCACTGAATATTCCAGGAACAACAACAAAGTGAAAATTGTCTCCCATAGAAAAAAAACCCAAGCAAAACTGTGAAGCTTCTTTGCACCAGAAAAGTCACCCGCTAGTATCTGTTATACTAATAACTGCATAATAAACTATCTTAAGTTCTTATTTTACGTTCTATGACCCAGCAAAAGCTGAAGTATTTTACAGAACTGTTTTAAAACGGAAGTTGCTCAGACGAATGCCTCTGACGACCCTGTTTGATACACCCTGGGTCACCTCCCGTGATAAAGTAACGGCTCTTACCAAACAAGACAAGTTCTCCAGCACAGTAAATGCAATCCGTTATTCAGTCCCAGAAATCTTAGGGGCAGAGCTCTTTCACATGAAGACGTAAGCAATGATTCCCTGGAGACATTCAAGGCCAGGCTGGATGAGGCTCTGAGCAACCTGATCTAGTTGAAGATGTCCCTGCTGACTGCAGGGGCGTTGGACTAGATGGCCTTTAAAGGTCCCTTCCCACCCAACACATTCTGTGATTCCATGATTACCAAAGATACTGAAAAATTCATTGATTAACTGAAGCTGAAATTTCTGAGGACGACACAGATGCTGCTCTTTACAGCAAAGAGGCAACATGACTGAGGGCTGTGTCTTGTAGAAATTATAAAATACGGCACGATAAGAGGTTTTTGAATTAAAGAATGCAATTTTATCCACAGTTTAGAAGAAAAACGGTATTTACTTTGTTTTCAGGATCCTTACTTGCATATCTTTATTATAGTGCTATCTCCAGGATAATAACCTGGAAAGAAAAGCACCTTTAGCCCCTACGCCTGTGAATTCTTAGAAAAACAGAAATATTTTAACGCATGCATAATGAATTAAAGTTGTTATGTCAGCAAAATGCCAGCAGAAAGCAAGTAAGTGATAATGCTGAAGTTCCATGACAGAATTCTGACTTGTTTCCAGGCACAGCCACTATGCTAGGATCTATTCTATGGGTTCCGGAGAACAGGAACAGGATTTTGAGACACACCGTCACCCAGCTCAGCGATTCCTCCCTCTGTGGCTCTCCAGGAGGAGCCAGCTCTGTGCCGAGAGAAGAGTCAGAGTCTGGGCACCTTCCCTCGGCACAAACACGAGAGGGAGTTACGGATGAGTTCTGGATTTTATTTGACATCCTTGTGATCTTAGCCATTAAGAACACCACCAAAAAATAGATGGGACATAAAATAAAAAGTGTCTCTGTGACACCAAAAGAGATAAGATTTATATTATTTTTACGTAGAGCATTTTGAAATTATGATTCATTTACAGACCCACGGTTTCATATGCTTACCATTATACAGTACCCGGTAGTTTAATTGAAAGAGAAATGGCTATAGATGCACGTGTCCTGCTCAAAAGGAAATACTGATAAATGTGCAGGTGGTTTCTCTAGGATTTATCTATAAAAACATCGACATGGAAATCCATTTCATTATGCAAAAAGGCTGCAGAGGAGAAAATTAGAGATCAAGAGGTAGTAAAGAAAGAACATTACTTCAGTTTTGGTTCCCGTCCCTCACTTGTATATTGCCAGCATATTAGTCCAATCAGGTCATGCACCTTGGCATTTGCTATCGTCACAACTGTCATGGGCTGCAGTTTGTCTTGGCTTGTGTGCAGTGGGAGGTAGACATCAATTTTTTTGGTTGCCGTTGTACCAACATGACCCTGTCGAGAAAATATATTTCATTAGAATGTTTAAAAGAAAAAGTATGACAGAGCTAATACAAAATCTGGTGCGGGTGGAATTCTTTTCAGCAGAAAGATTAAAATACACTGCTACAACTTAAAATCGGAAGAAGCATGAATGTTTAAGTTCCAATTCTTTTACTGCTGTTTAATGTATCTGTAAAAATGATATGAAATATTTGGCAATGATTTTACAGATTTCCATAAGACCATAAGGCTTCACTGAAGATCCCACATTCTTGCAGGATCCAAAAAAAAAAAGTAAGTATAGAAAGGATGGGGTGAGGGGGAAGAGAGAACTGACAAGCCCACCTAAAAATGCAAAACCATTTTCCATCAGCATTACCCTTGTGTCTACGCTTCTGCTGTCCTCTGCAGTCCGTTCCCACCACGTGCAAAGCCCACCTGCCTCAGGAGCAGAACCACCATCCTCTTCCCGTGCCTTATCCCTACGGCTGGCACGGCCCCACTGCCGCCTGGCGCGGGGGCACCCACAGAGTCCGTCTCAGCACCCGTTACTCCAGGACATGCGGGCACTGTCAGCGCTGCTCGCTTTCCAGTGTCCTCCTTCCCCTCCAGCGTTAGCGGGGGACTCCTCTACCTCCCCCCTCCCTCTGCCTGCCTGCCCCCGCTCTGCCCCAGAGCCAGAGGGGCCCACACCGACACCGGTCGCAGGGGGGATGCGCGGGGAGCTGGCGGCATAGGCGGGATAATCGCAGGGAACTCACAGTGTATGCAAACGGGAGACGAGCCCGGACGGCATGTTCCCACCAGAAGGAGCCTCTGCACACAGAGACCAGCGAGATCTACACTTGCGCCCTACAGACACCAACCACTCAGTTACTGGGCTCAGGTCACAGCCGGACAGACACCGCCAGCTGCTCGGCCAAGGGACATCAAACCAGTAACACAACCCGGGCAGAGAACTGGGGCAAAAATGAAACTCAATCCTATGTGGAGGTTACGATGATGTTTAAAAACAAACCTCAGGCTTGGCCTTGGTTTGCCAAGAGAAGAACAAAATCACACACACAACTGAGCCATTAAACTATTTTGAACCATTTGAAGACATTTCTTTACTCTGAGGGTGGTGAGACACTGGCCCAGGTTGCCCAGAGAGGTGGTGGAGGCCCCATCCCTGGAGACATTCAAGGCCAGGCTGGATGAGGCTCTGAGCGACCTGATCTAGTTGAAGATGTCCCTGCTCACTGCAGGGGGGTTGGACTAGATGGCCTTTAGAGGTCCCTTCCAACCCAACACATTCTATGATTCTATGAAGACGACCAAGGAGAATTAACTAATATTGGTTTTTATTGGAACTTACTGTATTAAAAAAATCTATTTGGCACTCTGGAGATTAACAATTAAATAAAACATAGAATACATAGCAACATAAAGATCTATAAAGTTTGCATTACAAGAAAAAAATTTTTAATCTACTGTGGAGAGAAGTGCATTTTTACACCAGTAATCTTTTAAACAGACAAAAGATTGTACATCCTGATCTCCTCTTCAGAAGCACCCCTGATGTAACCATATATCTCTATCTATCTCTATACGTATATGGGCCTTGAGAGAAGAAAGTATTATTCGAATTAATCACTCGGAATTCCAAGTAACAGAATAAAAGGATTCAATACCATAAATCAATGATGAGAATATAAAACAGGGAGTTAAATGCCATGTGCTAATTTCAATATATTGTTAAAAACCATTTGATCCTTCAGTGTGATTATAAATTAGCGAAATAATAGGAATTCAAAGATTAAAGTTATTCATACTAGCATAGCTAAAAGTATTATTAAAATCCATCCAAATACAACAAAATTGTTTTTTAAGAAAGCGTTTTTATAGTGCATACGCCTCCTCTTCCCATGTTTTTAAGGTAAGAAGAAATTGTTTTTACCCCCTTAAAAGGAAATGTTGTATTTGTAACAGAACATGGGACATGCCATCACCGCTTTCGGATAAGCCTCAGCAAGCCTTTGGATGAGCCCGTGGGCTGGTGGGCCTGGGACTCTCCGGACACCACCCAGCCCACGGCCGTACCTCTCCAAGGGAATCATTAACACAACGCAACCACAACTGCTGGAAAAATAAGGGTCTTTCCTTCCTTCTTTCCTTCTTGTTTTCTTTCTTGCTTTCTCCTCTTACTTTCCTTTCCTGCTCACAGGGCTTATTTTTAAGGGAAATTAAGCCGGTATCAGGTAAGGAGTTGCCAGTCTCAAAGCCTGTCCCTGTCCTCACCCAGGGGCAAACAGCAGCCGGGGGTCACTGGGACACGCGCGAGGCTGGGAGCGTCGCTCAGGCCACGGCCAGGGACACCGGGCGCAACGGACCCAGGGCGCAACTGTGCTTGCATGTGAACGAGTAAATAGCAGTTATCAAGGAAATTAATGTGACTCCTTGGCACGCTTAGTGAGTTACATATTTAAATCCAAGGATGGCAGCATCATAAGTAATGCTTAGTCCTGATAATGGAAAATCCAAGAAAAATTGACAACCAGATGTGAGAGTCGCCGCCAAGGTTACAAGTGCTGTAGACAGCGTAAAACCAGAGAACAGCCAAACGCGTCAAGAACTGTGACTAATCACCAAAAAGACCAGATTATTCCATTAGCCACTACGACAAGTACAGACTGTTTTATAAGCTCATGATCCAATAAACACATGTATTTATAAAATAAACACATCCTAGGGACCCGGATCTCACAATTATCAGAAATAAGATGGTATCTTTCCTTGTGCTACCTTTCGCCGTGCTTCTCTCTCCTTTGCCCTACACCGTGCTGTTGCTTTGGGTTGTTTTTAAATAAACTTGTCTTTGTTTTTCCCCATCTCTAAATTTCCCCTACCACTTCCAGCGTACTTTTACCATCTTGCTTGTCCAAACTCCTCCCGTTACCGATATCCTTGTTCTCCTGCTCACAAACACTCCGCATGAACACCAAGACAAGAGGTGACGTAAACCAGGGGTAATTGGGATTCCAGCTGCTCTCTGAGCGCGGGGAGCGATACCAACAGCAGCAGTACTGGGAAATGGCTCAAAAGCACCCCGATTACACTCAAGACCTCTAAAAAAGTGAGTGAAATACTTTTATTAATTAGAAGTGCTGTAAAACTGACTGCCATAAGATATTAGAGAGGCTGAAACCTGAGATTTGGAAGGCGGTTAGACTTTCTGTTGGTAACGAGAACGTTCAGTGCCACGTGGGGCAGGAAACACCAGTGTGGCCTGGAAACACGCGGGTCGAGGCTTCGACCGATCAACCACCAAGTCAAGGGGTCTGCGGGAATCTCCACTGCCTTTATCGCAAATTGATTGTATTGGTCCTGAACCAGCACTACAAATCCAAAGCATGAGGTACTTGTCTACAGGATGGAATGAATCCATATTCTTAGTCTGGTCCTGCAAAATATTAATGGTGTGGGAAGTCCCACGGAGCTCAATTACTCGCCTGTGCAAAGCTCATTAGGGAAGGATTTGTGGGTGGTGGGACTGAGTAAAAGGCCTCCAATTACTCGTCTCAGTGGCCAAGAGGCAAAGACCTAGCCACGCTGGATTTCACGAATAATAACTTGTGGGCTTTGCATGGTGCTCGTAGTCACTTCTTCAGGAGGAATCATTCAGAACCTGATTACAGACTCTACTGGAAGCAAAATTACTTTTTTCTGCCAACTAAAAACTGTATTCCAACCATCAGTGCTGAGCGGACCCCGAAGATAAAGTACAATTACCTATATTCAAAAAGGCAGCATCAAACTTTATTAATAGATTCTGTATAAAATTCAATGGAAAATCTATTCAGGGCCAGGGGCCTTACCATTTGGAGTTTCCTTAATAGCCTCCAATAAATCTGGGAAGGATAAAGGGGCTGTTAAATTAACATTTTCCTGATCTGTCACCTGTGGCATAGTTAATTTGTCAAAAAATTCTTTTAGCTTGTCACTGGACACTGTATATTCTGACAAATGAAGTCTGGAATAAAATTGACAAAATATCTCGTTAATTTTCTAGGAAATCACAAATCTGATTCCATTAAGCTTTTATTGTTAGAAATGTTATATTCCACCAATCCTTTAAGGAAGTGAGGAGTAACTGGATACACAGAAAACATACAATAAATCACAGCAAATTTTCTTAGTATTTTTATTAATGGATTCTCTTAAGGCTACCTAGTGCTCTCCTACAGTCTGATCTTATGGAAATTTCCGTTTGCTATTTCCATCGCATTTTCATCTCACTGAAAGCAAAGATGATGTTTCATCCTCTGCAACTCACTGGCGAAGTCACGGTGCAGTGCAGCGCGCACAGCCTGGAAGAGGCCAAAAACCAGGGATACTATTTCCCAAATCACTGCTAATGTGCTGTGCACCTAAACAAATCACTTAATTTCTTTACATTGCTGTTTCTCTGTCACTGTCATCAGAATTCTCGGTGGCTGGCACATCGTAGTTCTTTGCCACATTCCAGCTTTTCTTTTCTGCTGCTGTTCAAGAGCCGCACAGAATCGTGTCTCTTATTTGACATTACTGAAAAGTACAGTCTGCCGAATTCACAAACTTTCTGCTTTCTATTTTGTATAGTTTCTTCTGAAAGAATAACTTGGCATTTAAGACTACTGCTCCTGTGAATCCACGCTTCTCCTGTTATCTAAAATAAAGACAGACTAGCACAGTAGTATTTGGTGATATACAACGGTGGTCGGGTTAATTCCAAGAACACAAGTAGCACCACCAGCACGTACATGTGTTGTGGGACCTGTAGGCACAAGAGTATGAGTGAAGGATATGACAGGCAACTCAAACGATGAATTCTCATGGATTTTCTAGGATTGTATTTGCGAGCTGTGGTGTTTAGTTATACAAATACTGGTTACTACAACTATGACAGGAAAACCGCACGTAGAATGATCTTCATTGGCTATGCATAATTTTAGAAATATCTGTATCATTAAATAATGTTCTGTAATAAAATACGCTTTAAATATAAACACAGTATGTTAAATTAAAAAAGACAAAAATACATATTTAAACTCTATAAATTCTTTCAACACAAGAAGTCTTTCTAAGATTTAAAATCAACTTTTAATCAAAGTCCATGAGAAAATATATACCTCCCTCCAATACCAGAAGATGTAGATCTTGAATAGATTATCGCGGGGCCACTAGTACTCTGCTCCACGATAGAGGAAGTTCGGTACAGTCTGTCCCTCCCCAGGACAAGTCACTCCCCAGCAGAGCTCGGGAGAACCTGCCTAACGGGCAGCTAACGAACTAGTCATGGAGAAAAATGCGTGCGCGGGATCCTGCGCACTTCTCATTTGCTTCACTGCACACCACAGTAGAAAATTAAAACAAAGTCCATAAACATTTCTCAGAGAAAAAGTGATTAATTTTCAACAACAATAATTTACTGCAACGTCCTGTACAATGGAGTTCTGTGACTAAATGTTATATCACTTTAAGATTAGATGCTCTAATGATATAATGCAAAGATTTTACTGAATCATTATTTAGTGGGAGTCATAAAAACCTCTTAAAATTAATCTTTCATGCACATCTAGCTTATCCAAAGTTAGCATTTAATTAGATGGCCTTGGCACGAATGAGCTTACTACTTTATTTGCTCAATCAGTATATGTCTCTTCAGTAATTATAATTAATTTAAGTCATTGACTCACCTCCCAGCAAACAATGCTAAACGTTACACAAAATGGAAACAAATGCTTATCTCTTTCCAAATGTAAAATGTCTTCTCACTTTTAAACTCAGGGAAATGTTTTTTGTTTCAGGTGACAGGGCATTTAATATACTCTGCGATCCAGGAGTCACCTCTTAGCCGTAACTTACTCACATTGGTATTTAACCAACAGATAGAAAACACATGAAGGGGGAAAACTGAAATCTATTAACTCAGCATTTACAACACAAGCAAAAGTTCTAACAGATTAGAGCACAGATGTTTATGGCAATACAAAGGACTACATTTTTCTAAGACAAGCATTGAAAAGCATCGTTTTCTAAGCTCTTGATGTAAAATAAATAAATAAATAAATTATTCCTTCATCCAAATAAGTGGGAATAGAACAGTCAGTCATATTCACTCGTAAGCAAAACAGCTTTTGAGGGGCTGAAGAGAAAAAGAAGGGTCACCTCAAAAAAAAAAAAATTAATTTTTTTTTTTTTTAGGTTAGACGATCAAATCCTTAAAAGCTTTCAATAAGCACGTGGCAGAAGCCCTCACACTGCAGCGCAACACAACGGCACCGCCGGCTCATGGTTGAGCGCGGACAGGCTGGCAGCCGGGCAGGACGAGGAACGCGCTGCTCGGCCCCGGCCCTGCAGCGGAACGCGGAGCTGCGACCGGCAGAATTTGTGCAGTGAGCACAACAGCATCGAACATTAATACCATGGTTAAATATTTATAACATGGTCTGTTCTTTTCATTTGCACAGTAGTATAACAGCTCTGGAGGAAATGCCTGTTCAGCTGCATATTACACTAATACTCAGAGCATGACGCTAACTCTGTGTCCGTAGGAAAATCCAGGGTGGTTCTACCCCTGCTACTCTCCACGACACCACACCACACCCACTACGGCAAAATAGGAATGATGTTTATTCCACCAGGTGGCTAAGCCAGTATTGCATTTGTCGTTACTATAGCCATACGATTGCTTCTGTTAGTCTGAAGTAATTTCTGGAAAATACCACCAGTGAGGCGCTAGGACAATGACTCCAGAGCGGCGGAGGCGAGCAGGCTGCGCTTGGCACGCGTCCCCGTCCTCACGCCCCCCGTCCTCACGCATCCCCGTCCTCTCGCCTTCTCCATGAAGCTTCAAAGTTGTTCCTCTCTGAGGAGTGGGTTCTCCTTTGCATCCCCCTCGCTTGGGCTGCAGAGTTGGCAGATCACGATGTAAAATTCCATTAACATTGTTAAATACTTAATTTATCTTATTCGCACTGTCACTATTCATAAAAATTTAACCCAGTAATTTCCTGTTACGCAAAGCATAACAAAGTATGAATATTTAACTACAAGGTAAATAACACACTATTATTTTTTATTCTAAATTGTTGACTTCACTTAGCGTGTCTGCTTTGTATAGCACCACACTATTTTTCAATTAAAGGTCCAGATGTTTCAAAGGCTCCAGTAGGCAGCAGCAGTTATGAGAAATGTGTTATCTGCATTGCAATGATCACTACAACATCAGCTCCAGGCTGCATTAACATGCTCATGTTTTATTCCAGCCCCCCTCCTAATGTACCAGTTAATTATACAACACACAGCTGAGAAACATAACCTCCAGAGCTGGACAGTTTCCTTCCACGCTTCCACCTGAACAAATTTTTAGACGCACCTCAAAACTATGATTTACATATATAACCACACCACCAAGTATCCCAAATTACTGCCTGTTCTCTCTTGGCATTCACTCCCACAATTAATAAAAATATGCAAGTCCTGAGCAAAGAGTAAGACATGTAATTCTTGTAACAGCGTATTTCAATCATATAAACACGCATTCATTTATAAAACTCACTTTGGATTAAAAACTGTTTTACTTAAAAGTGCTACGAACATGATTTCTTGTTACGGCTTTTTTTCTGACAAATCTTATCTGGAAGGTGGGGGGAGCCCCGAGTCCGTCCTCTTTGCAGCCCAGCCTCCTTCACTTTCATAGTTTTTGGGGAACTGGTCCCAGTCCATCTCCCACGGTCCGGAGTCGGACCCGTTCCGTGGCACGTGGCCGGGGGGAGCGCAGCTCCCGCACCCTCCCCGCACACAAGGACCCGCAGCCGCCCGCCCCCCGGGCTGGGCATCCCCCCCGGCCCCCGCGAGCCAACCCGGTGTTACACCCCGACCGGGTGTTACAGCCCGACCAGTTCGGTTCCAATGGTCCTGCTGGAGAAGGGAACCACGTGTTTGGGTTTATCAAAATACAATTGCTACGGCTGCAACCAAAAGGCATTCATTACGCGAAACCATCCTTGGGTTCCATGTAGCGGAGAGAAGGAATGGCCTACTTTAGAAGAATTATTTATATTTTACTTAGTAATAAACATTACAATTTAATACTGAGGAATAGAGTTATTCTTTGTAATAACAAAATGCAACGAAAACTTATAATTAAAACTACACCATAAACATCATTTGTACGTTAAGAAATACTCCACGATATATTTTAATGAACAGATGCTATACAAAAGATAAATGTTTTCAGAAATATTCAATCCTTAACCAGATCAGCCTCTAATCCTCTGCTTCTGTTGCATAAAGCAGACAGCTTAAGTTCCTCGAGGACATTAGCCAACCTTAGGTGGAACATTTTTAATACATCACCGTGTCACTTTTTAATGTGCCACAATCTATTAACCACATGGCAAACTAACAGGGATTTTTAAAATATGGGTTTTATAGCTTTGTGCTGGTGATTAATTAAATAAATAGCCAGCGTTTCACAAATCATCCCTCTAATTAGTCTAAACCAGACACTTTGCATTCGCTGGCATCGTTGCCATCTGAAGCTCACAGAAGGGCAGAGCGCTGCGAGGAGGAGCGCGGGGGCCGCGGCGCGCGGGCAGCGCAGCCCGGCTGGCAGGGCCCCGCGCGCCCCGGCAGAGCCGCCTCCGCGCAGGTGCTGCACGCAGCTGGAACCGCGCTCCCGCTGCCCCGGAAAGATGGTCTGCGCAATTACCCTCCCTCGTCCTGAAGGGAACGATCGAGACAACAAAGGAAACGGAGCCCTATCTGGAATTTGACCTGAAGTAGCGAAGTTGTACGTTGCAGAAAATGAACAAATATTAAAGGCAGATGCTAGAAAAAAATTTATGAGCTAAATGATACATTTTCTGTCAAAACATTTCAAAGTTGAAGCTACAACTAATTACATGCAGTCCATTCAAAGAAGCCAAGCAAGGCTTATCATTAAAATGACTCAATTATTCTTAAAAAGAAGGAGAAAATCATCTGTAAAACCTGCCTGAAATCTCATCATTTTTACTGTGCCTATCTAGATAGATCATTTCCCCCAGAGCTCAAATTAAACTCTTAATAGTTAATATGTTCAAGTTTTACTACAGGTTTTTCTCCAAATTATTATTAACTGGGATTTCCTATCTAGGAAGGTTTTTATATGGAAATATGTTCTGCAGTGTTTAGTGACACTATCACAACAGCTTTTTCCCCCTCAATTTAAAAACCATCAGAGAGACGGAAAATGATGTAGCAGCCAGGCTGCTGGTGGAAATGGGATGTGATTTCCTCTACCAGGTGATTCCTTCTCAGCATCAGTCACTAAACTTGCCCCTTACACCGAAGTTCCCTTGGCCTCATGAAGATTTGTCAGTGCTCAAAAGCCCACGTCACACCTCGCTGGGACGGGGACATCGCTCGGGTCCCCGGGACGCGGTGGGACATGCCGGGACGCGGTGGGATGCACCGTGCCCATGCTGCGACGTCTGCCCACGGCCCTGACCCCGAACCTCCGTGGAGCTGCTCGCCATGCGCGATGCCGACACTCACCTTACTGCTTCCCACCGCGGTACTATGAGCCACACGTCACGGGATTAAAAGGCGCAGCCTTGAGAAAATGATCTGTGATAAACAGTGCCAGGGCTGGGTTACACCAAGAAAAATTATGTAGAATTTGACTTGGTTATATTACTTGTCAGTGAGGTATATTCATTTAATCAAACTAAATTTAAACAACTGCACTTCCAGCCATATGGTCAAAGTTTTTGTACTGCAAAAATTGATTAACGAAAGAATAAATGCCTTAGTGCTCTGTTAAATAAAACTATTTGCTCTTCTTGGAAAAAGAACAGAATCCAATTCCAAGAAAAACACCAAACCCTCTTCAGTGTGGGATGTCCGGCCGCGTCCTTCACTTTGATGATTTCTCTTCAGAGTTTAAGAGTTTTCAGAGTTTCTTTTCAGAGTCGACCCCCTGCAATACCGGGGTCGACCGCCAAACTGCGTCCAGTGCCCAGCACCGAGCTGTACCTCAGAGAAAGGCACCTGAGAAAAATGATCTTAGCATACACAATAAAGAATCGCAAGACCTGAGACTTAATTCCACCCTTTCCTAGCAATTAAAAAAAAAAAAAAATAAAAACCCCCAAATTCCTCAAACCTGCAACACAAGTTCAGGCCTGGGATTCATCCTTTCAAGAAATGTGAAGTTCCAATTCGCTGCACTGACGCAGCCTGGCAGGTCTGTGGCGGACTTGTCTCTGTTGTTACCAGCAGTATGGCTGCAAAAAGAACTGACGGGCTGTGAAAGTTTTATACCGCTTCTTTTGGAAAATAATATTTGCATTACATATAAATATGCACTGAAATTCTACATTATTTTTCTAATTAAGTAGTTTTCCCTATTATTGTGCCCTCAAAATTACTTTTATAAATATATTTTACACAGCACATAATATACATTCCGAAACAACACAAATGACTCATAGACTTTGAGCTGAGAAAAAACCTGGACTCCCGGCTTTCTGCAGGATTAACATTCCATGATACGTTTCAGAAGACTGGCCTTCTAATTCCAGTATGGCTCAAATCTCTCTGATAATTACACCCTATCCCCATGAATTTTCTTCGCACTTTTACCTGGATGCAGAAAAGACCTTTCTTCCTACCCACAAGTACCTCCACTCGGCACCACCGCTGCGTTTCTCTCTGAAATTGCTCCTTTACAGAGCGCGCCACACGAGGCCCGGCCCCAGCTGACTCCACGCAAAGGCTGGGCTCTTGCTTGAGGTCATTTTGAGCCAAAAGCCATTTAAATAAATTATTTAAAAAAAGAAATAAACGCATTCCCTATGTGGTAGGGAATCTATATCAGCATTCCAGATGACCACAACCCCGGGGAAGGAAGCCCAGGACTAATAATATTGACTTTTCAACTCTAACATGACACCTCTGCCCCCGACACTCCGGAGGTGCTGGTCCACCACTTCTCCACCCACCACAAGCACCAGCTTGAGAAAAGGCCGTGTCCTGCCCAGCTCGGACAGACAACTGTCACGTAGGTGGTACCTTTAAAAAGACTATTCCAAATTTCAGCCTTAGGAAGCTTTTGCCCTTAAAGTCTTGCACGTGAGAACGCTGTGAGGGGCTAGTTCAAGCAAGTTTAATTGATGCAGGATTAAAACCTATTCTCCTGCAGGTGACACTACCAAAAAACCCCCAACCCCCCCCCACTGTGAATTGCGAGACACAGTAAATCATAGAATCATAGGGTTGGAAGGGACCTCTGGAGATCACCCAGTCCAGCCCCCTGCCAGAGCAGGGTCACCCAGAGCAGGTGGCACAGGAACGCGTCCAGGCGGGTTGGGAATGTCTCCAGAGACGGAGACTCCACCACCTCTCTGGGCAGCCTGGGCCAGGGCTCTGCCACCCTCACAGGAAAGAAGTTCCTCCTCACATTGTGATGGAACTTCCTATGCTCAAGTTTGTGCCCGTTACCCCTTGTCCTGTCACTGGGCACCACTGAAAAGAGCCTGGCCCCATCCTCCCGACACCCACCCTTTAAGTATTTATAAGTGTTGATAAGGTCCCCCCTCAGCTGTCTTTTTTCTAGACTAAAATGCTCCACAGCACTTTCTGACATCAACTGTTTTCAGTATTTTTTCCCCAGGACGTAGGCCCCTATCAGCCTAAGGCATGATAAATTCAATCTCAGCAGAGAACTAAGAAACTTTTTTGTTAGTAAATCAATTTTCCTCATCTTAAATGAAAGCTTTACTAGGAGCTAATGAGATTTTTTTTTCCCTATTTGTTTCAGATAGGCAAATAAAGGAATTTTACATGGGAAAAACCAGACCATTATATTGCCTTTACAAATTCTGAGTGGGGAATATTTAATAAAATCTTAAATAAATAAATAATAATATAATACAATCTTAACTTATAATGGAAACAAGAATAAAACAACTACCACTCCATTTATATTTAATGTTTCACTACAAAACCAGAATACTTTGGTTAGCGATACTACAGTGCTTGAACAGACCCATAAAAGAGTCCTTACCCCGTAATCAGTGTCAATGTCGTAAAATTATTTTTCAAGTACAAAGGTCAGAGTAAAGGCACAGTCTGAAGACTATCCTCCGAGAAATTAAAAAAATACTTATCTCCCACAGAAATTTTCCTCCCAATAAACATGTCTGTTGAATGTATACCTTCAATCCCCCCGCAAATAGCAGACATTAAAAACATTTGCTAATAAAACACATCCATATTTCTTGGGCTGTTAAGAACCTTAACTTGTGAATACGTTTTTCATTTGGTTTGATCTGTAATTAAGGGAAAGATAACGACATTAGTAAATTGCTAAAATCAATTAGACAGAATAAAATGCAATATGATTCAGCCAAAAGATTAACAAGGGCATTATAAAAACGACTTTAAAATTCTTTAATTCTGATTAAGCTTGCTTTAAGTGACCACAGCCTAAAAAATGCATTTTATTTAAATGCATCCCCAAACTGGCCATTCATTAAAATTTTCCTGTACATTTCATTGTAGCGTCTGTTCTCCTTCCTTTCCAATGTTTATTTTAAGTCATATTTCATGCCAATAAGAGGCGTTTGGGTGTTTCAGAAGAACTCCCGATGAGCTCTCAGGTCCTCTACGACTCCGGGCAAGGTCACAGCCATTTAATGAGCTCCCAGTTGTGCTCACAATGGCCTTTGCTTCATGGCATTTGCTGAAATTAAAATATTCAAGCAGAATTACGATTTCTCCCACAAACCGAAGGCCTGCGCCTTACATTTGAAGAGCACCTTCTACTTGTTACTTCGTAATCAGAGAAAGTCCCAGGTAAGGCGACCAGAGCTCCATAACGCCTACTGACAAATGGCCTGTTAATGATGTAAAAAGTATTTAACACCTTTTTTTGTCGTGTCTAGGATCAAACTGGCTGGAAGCAGGAGGGGTGTCAGGATGCCATCCCCGCAGAGACAAATGGGGAGGATGCAGCCCTGTTGGAGTCACACAATAATTTCAGCGTCTTACAACACCGCTCTCACTACACCAAGTGCGAGATTTTTTTTTCACTGCTACAGGAAGAATTTAGTGTTTGACATGCATCCTTACTAAATATAGCACACCACGCTATTTTATTCATACTTTTCATAAACTTGAAAATTTCTCCGATGCTCACAAGCCTCTTTAGAGCCATTTACAAATTTACATTTACAGCCATTTACAAATGGCTGAGGTAAAAGGGACCTTTGTCGAGAAAAGCATTTTATAAAAGGCAAATACACTCAAGCTTAAGCCCAGTCTTTTTGAAAATGGTTCACGTAAGAATTGAAGGGCTGAGACACTGGTAGAATCGGCAGAGGATGGGCAAGCGAGGAGCGCGGGGTGACGGAGAGGACGGGCACAGGGCGACGCATCGCGCTCCACCTGGTGCTACGGGAAAGGCACGGAGCAGGGAGCTGGAAATTCTGAGCCGATTACTTATTTAATTATTCTTTATAGAATACTTTAAGTAATAATAAAAAATACACTTGTTTTTGTTACAGCACTGCCCTTTGTCCATCAGTGGTTTATCTGAGCACTTTGTGGTGAATGCACAACACCGACAGATTTGTGCAAGTACCAAATTCATAAGTAAAGACATGTCGACAGACACAGCACATGTAATAAACTTGTATCCAATTTAAACACTATCTGATCTCAAGTGATTTTAAGTGCAGTTCAATTTTAAACAAAGCGACCAGCAACCTAAGATTAATCAACAGCATCTGTAGTAAGGTATTAACGTCTGCTTTTTCATATTCTTCTTTCAAAACTCCAAGCGTCTCCTCTTCCCTCTCCTTGCCCCAAGCAAGCGTGGAGAAGAGCGAAGCGAATTATGTACGCACACACAGCACAGCCAATCAGTAAAATTAAACCCGTGTTTCACCTAAGTTGTATGGAGTGCAAACAACATTACTAACTTTTCCAATTTCATACTCTAGTACTCCCAAGTAAATAAGAGAGAGGAAAAAAAAGTAAAGTTTTCCTACAAATAGAAACTGTCACTTCCTAGGATGTGATCTTTTCAGCTCATGCATCCTAAATGCATGCAGAGATATTATATGCACTTTCTATTTAGCAATTTAATTATATCTTTGCAGTCAGAGAGTGGCAATGGTTTGCAGTAATAATCAGGTGAAAGCATTCTCACATTAATATGCTGGAATCCGATGTGTTAATTTGATGCAACTTTGCGTTGACAATATGTGATTAATTTGTTCTGAGGCTAGCTATGCTCCGAGCTCTGACAGTTTAAAATGCTGGGTTTCTTTATCCATATCACTATTTGACACGCCTTAGCCCACTGCTTTGCTAGGACCACTGTTAATTTGTAATGAACTGGCTTTTCAGGGGGCTCCTTCATTTTTAATTCTGTCAGTGTCACCTCCTTGAGGAAAATTATAAGTTTCCTTAGGTGTGATTACTGCCAAGTGCTGCTGATAAGAGGTTTGAGAAAACAGGGTTTTATAAAGAAGTCAGTATTTAATCTGCTGAAACAGATTTATTGCCTCTAGACAGATAAATATAATAGAAAGTTCTTTCATTTAAAAGTCATTTTCAAGTTCTCCTTTACCTC
>VYZM01014608.1:449309-459309 GCA_013398915.1 Dromas ardeola | reverse complement strand
GCGCTGGGAGGCGCCGGCACCCTTTGTGCGAGGAGCAGAGCCGCCGCAGGCACGAGGAGACAGCCCAGGGTGGCCTGCACCGGACACGCACAGCCGGACACGCGCAGCCATCCCTGCACAGCCGGCTCTTCAAGTGCCTGTTCCCACCACAGAACTCACAACAGTTTTCTGTCTGTGCTTCCAGTTACTTAAAATAAGTGTTCGGACACCTCGATGAGGTGCTTCCTTACCTCATTGTAAAATGGCTTTTCTACTATATGAAATAACACAATTCTGAAGTATTTTAAATTACGCAACAGGCAAGCTTAATATATTTTACCCACCGCATGAACCCCAAGGACTGTTGTGCTCTTACCTCCACTACAGTATTTAACTGGGGCCACTGTTTGGGGCCGCTGTCTACCCAGCAAACCCGACTCCGCAGGGGCAGCGGCGGCAGCGGGGTGCACTCATCACTCATCAAAAGCCTTTGCAGCTTCGACCCAGGGAAGAACAAACCAGGCATTCTTAATACAGGGGTGTTTTATTTAAATACAACTCGGCTATTAGCACGACTCACGTTAATCACCTATTATGAAAGAAAACTTATTTTGGAAAGTGGTAATTTTTCAGTTAAGAATCTTGATCTGAACAAAGGCGTTACTGGACTCGCCCTCTGCACAGCGGAGCCTGCGATGCTGCAGGCAAGAGAGAGAGTTACGAACCCCGACGCCATTGGCAACGCGCATCCCCAACGCCGAGAGATCTCAGTGTTACGGGAGATTTCTCTCCCAGGTTCCGACCGGGTGAGAACTTTTACGGGGAGTTGCCGGACACCAAAGGCAAAGCTCAGTACCTTTATGTGCTCCTGGCACTTATTTTAGCTGTCCGAGGAACTGCAGTGTGGGTTTTGAACGGGGCTAAGCAGGCAATGGCAGCCCGTCGTGAGGCTGTTCACTCCCTCCATCCCTGCTCCTGTGCGTTGTCCCCTGCGGTGCGCCGGCTGCACAGGCACACGCTGGCCACGCCGAAATGCCCGCACCAGCCATGGGCTGGGACAGGGACAGCCCTGATGGCCCAGGGCCCCGGCAGAGCTCTCGCGTCCCTCAGGACAGCCCGTCGCCTCCGGCAGAGCTGGCTCTGCAGCTAGAGGAAATGCAAACACAAGCCAAGGGAAAGGACTGCTTCCATCCCAGCAAACCCAAAATCTCTCTCCCCTGTGGCGGTGGTCCCGCGGGGCGCGGGGGGACCCAGCGCCACTGGCTCTGTCCCAGCCTGGCACGGCCGGTGCGCGGCTCCTGGCACCGCTGCAAACGGTGACCCCGCACAAACACTGACCTGTTAACACACGTGTTATCTAACATAAATGATTACCTTATAAAAATCTTTATTTCAGCTACTTGAGTAGGGTGCAGGTAGTACGTAAACCACTAAAATTGGCAGAATGAGCAAATGCGTTGAAAAAGAAAAAAAGAAGAACTATGCAGACTTATTTAGGATTCAGATGAGGATCACTCAGCTTAGAGGCAAAACATTTATTTTAAAAAATGCAATTTTTTTCCCCACTAAGATTTTAATCCTGGATTAATTATTTTAGACATTTTCCATATTAATTACAGCAGCACTGCTTCTTTCTTAAGTTTTTTATCTACTTTCTTTGAGTAAAGCTATTTAATACTGGAGATTGTGGAAAACATTTGTTCATGATTATCTAGACATACAGTCAAACAAGACTGAAACAAGAGCAGCATGCAAAAATGTATTTAAGGACTATCATCCCAAAATGCTGCTAAAAGCTATTAACCAGTACGTGTTAATTGCCACAGCATTCATATTAATTTTCACTTCAGGCCCGACATTGTGGAATATTTCCCCTGATACATTTTAAACAAAGTTTAATTTAAGGAACTGCTTCTATCAACACTTATGAAAATTAACAGCCAAGCAATTAGCACTCATGAATTATCCCTTCCCCCATGCTTTCCACAGCATCATTTTAAAAACAGTTGCTACAAGAGAAATTGTTGGTTTTTAACCCATTACCAAAATCAGCCACAAGAAACCCCGTAACACTACACAGAGGTACCGTCCCTCGCAACAGGGATTCCAGCATCTGTCCAGCTACAAATCCTCTTGACTGGTTTTACTGAAATTATCTCCAGTAGCCAAGTAAACCCACAAACCCCTCTAATGCCAGAAAAGCCAGACTGCCTTAGGTCTTCATTTTCAACCACTAGTCACAAAAGTAGAAGTAAAAATATCTCGAGAAAACTCCAGTCTGCACGCAGGAAAGGCTTTTGGCCTTGTAACTCAGGTTCAGCCTAGAGCTGAATGATCCCTCCCTTACATTTTCATTGTGGTTTTCCAACCCTCTTTGACTACTTTGCGTATCTTTAGCATCTCTTTTTTGACTGTCCTGTAACGCTCCTGTGTTTGCTAACGTTCTGCTGGAGATAGTGGCAGGCATGTCAAAAATTGAATTGACAAGATGTTTTAGTGATTGCAATTTCTTAAAGGTAGCAGAGACTTGGTAGAAAACTGGATGTGGACTGGCTTCAAAGACGATTTCAGGGGAACTGTAAACCGAGGCCTCAGGAGTCACTCATTCAGCTTGCGGTTCCTACAAAGCTGAACATTTGATTCTCGCGTGGTTTTCCTCTATTCCAGTAACTACATCTTGGTAACATTTCTTTGCTAGTGGGAATGGTCATGCCGTTGAATAGCTTTGACACTAATACTGTATTAAATCAGTATCCTTTAAGATTAATATCTCAGAGAAAACTCATCATCATGCTTTTCAGCAACTCATGCAAGTTAGGTCTGTGATTTGAAAAGAAATATTCTGAATTTCTATAGAATGAAAACATAACACATGCTTTTAAAACAATTAATGAAAGCAGGCAGGTAAGGTGGATCTCCAGCTGTGTCACTGGAAGGAGCCATTCCAACACCCCTGTGTCTCATGTGTGGTACCTGGCGACGGCCTTCAGATCTGTCTTACGGCCAGTCTTATTTTCCCAACCTTATCAACAGTCAGCAGGTCGGAACAATAAGCATCAAAACTTGATTTTCCAAATTCTGTAAACAGAAATATACCTGAACTTACCTATAAAATGGATGATAATTTCATTTGCATGCAGATAAAGGAAGTCAATTTGGCCACTGGTTTCTTAAGCCTTCGAGTAATTTTCTATACAAATGACAACTGAAGTACTTATAAATGACCAAAGGCTTCTTTTCCTACAATACGCTTAGCAAGAATTCTCAAGATTTATTAACCAAGATGTACAACCCACGTGATTTACAAAGCACCCTAACAGATGCAGGGGTTAGGTCTACTTTAACTATTTTAAGGAAAAACTTGAAGATACAGCCAAGAGTTAATTATTGTGTCTTTCGTTAAGAGCTGAAGCTTTACAATGTACACGAAAGCCACAGGTCTGTCCCATGTAGGTCTGTGTCAAGAATCACCTGAATTCTGGAGCTGATTAGAATGCTTCCATTGTAGTCGCATTTCACAAGCCATATTCTCTAGTATTTTGATAATTAACGAACTGATCAGAACAAGAAGAAATTAGAGTGCTTTAAAATTTTATTATTTCATAAAATTGCAGAAGTGGTTATGAAAAAGACACTAAATCTAGCAGAAAACACCTGCAAGATGTAAGCATTTTAATAAATTTGCTCGGTTGATATTACAGCATGCAATGTTTTCTTATTTTTAACTGATTAGTTTAAAACAATACCTCAAACGGAGGCAGGGGGCGGGAAAAGAGAACCGTTTTATGTGATTTGAGGTCAGTGGTAAGTTAAAGCCGTTCGGGAAGCGGTTTAGATGAGCGCACACATGAACAAAGGGCTCCGAGGCCGCCAGGGAAGCTGCCAGTGAACCACGGCAGGGTGGGACTCACCCAGCTGAAAATCTGTTACCAAACTCAAACCAAAGGCCCGGTTATAATCTTAAAGATTTCAGAGCCACTGTGATCCCTTGAGTAAATACATAATTAAGTAGGGTTTTTTTAAGACATGTTTAATTAGGCCCCTAGCCCCTCCCCATCCCCCTGCCTCTCCCCAATTAGGTACCATTTCCCCAAGAGAGTTGTGGCTCTGTTAATTATGTAAATATGTCATGCACTATTCCCTGAAAGAATTGTATTTATGTGAAAAATACTGCTCATCTATTATCAATAAAAATAAATACGAGACCTACGATATTTCATTAAAAAGAATTTTGAAAATCTAAATGTTTTTTGATTTACATTACTGTCTGAAAGTACAACAAAACTGAAGTAAAATAACTCACTACTGAACTATAATGTTTTGTCTGTATCTCAGATGGTCAAGTAGGTATTTAAAAAATAGACAATACAGATGGAAGTACAAAAAAATAAATTTTATAAGCATACTATTGACAGACTTAACAGAGTAATATAGACAATGATGTTAAAATTAATATAGTGAGATTATACTCTAACAAAATGCCAATTCAGTTATTTTGGAGAGTTAGAAAGGTATTTTGATTTCTAGATCACGACTGAGTTGATTCATATCATACCCTACAAAGCGCAATTGAGCAAACATCGAGGTAGTTCATTACTATCTCAAACTATTACGTATAGTACAATTTCCTTCAAATGGACCAAACCCCTGCCAAATACATCAGACTTTTAAACACGAAGATGTTAATTACAGTCAACTATAATTCCTGTTAGTACAGTAAAAAGTACTTTGGATTATCAAAGTGGGAAGGAAATATGATTAAGTTCCTCAAGTTTCTGAGAAAAACTCTAGCTGGTAGCCCAAATCATGCTCAAGTATTAAAGCAACAAGACTGGGACACCACTGAATTACAATAAATTTTTCTTAATAAAAAAGTATTTATTTTATTTTTACTTCCTCTGCGCATGACTGTTGGAACTACAGGTAAATGTTTGCCAAACTGAAATTTCATGACATAAGAACAGCCAGCTTTGAGTTCAGAAAAAAAGGCATCTTAGTGTTGTCAGCATCGAAGTACTGCTATCGTTTATTCCTGAGGCCAGAAATTTTGAAAAACTGAGTTAGCACTAACTACTACATACTAGTAAGTATAAGATAACAGTAGGGGCAGCTCTTGCTACATGGACTTCACAGTTTAAAAGTTACCATTTCACAAATATTCTAAATGCTTCTAGACATACTAGCAGAATTACAAATCTGACTTTCCACTTTAAGAATACTTAACAGAATATGAAATTCTTCCATCACAATGGTAATGAAGCTCAAACTTCATACTCCCACAGGAGACTCCACAAACAAATCCAGCACAAAACAGATCCGTGCAGTATTTATAATTGTTTTGGAACAATATGACACTGATCCATCACACCGATGTTTATATTTCAGTTTCTAGAGTTTATGACAGAGAAAAATATCTGACAATACAGAGTAACTCCCCTGCAGACAAGGAAAGACAGTTACCCACAGTTCTAAGCAGTATCAAACGCAAGCTCTTGAAATGAACGTAGCCAAGGAATGAATTTGACCTACCAGGTTTGTAGTGAACCTCCTCCACCGCTTACATAAATGAGTACTTGTGCAGAACTACACTGTTTACTCCTTTTTATGCCCCAGATACTGACTTGTTGATGCTTCAGTTTTCCACCCTCAAAACAGTGGCTTTTCCCACTCTCACTGGAGCATTTTGAGGATAAAGACAGCATACAACATGGAATATTCATCAAGTGCTGGGATGTGGCTAGACAGAATAAGATTATTTTTTAATGCCAAATCAGCAATCATTTATACAAAGGGTCTCGCCATCAGCTGTGTAGCCAGATGCCCTAGGACTCTGCCACACTAAATGTTTACCTAACTGACCTGCTGGAGAAGAAAACAGCAAGGTAAGGTACGTCTAATGGTAAGGCAGATTTTGTAATGAAAACAGGAGAAGCGGTTCTACCGAACCTGGAACCGTTATATTTAGGACTAAGAGAAGCATGTTTCTAGATAACCACTTTAAAATAACTGATGGCTTACCATAATGTCTAATTAAAGCTTGAACAAGTAAACACACAGGAGAACTGCCTAAGGCCCATCATCTTCAGGTCAGGGACCACCTGGATATGAGAGAAAAACATCTGGTCCACTTACCTTGCCGTCAAATTTTGAGTACTCATTGAAGGGGTTATTCAGCTGCAGCGGGCACTGTTCAAGTCGCACAGACAGTATTGACTGCTTCCCAGAACACGGAGATTTTACTCTGAAATTCTTTTTTTCAAATAGTGAGCTCAGCTCCTCTGCTGTAGATCAGAAAAGAGAGTGCAGTAGTTGTACTTGAGATGTACAGAGGCTACTGTTTAGCACAGAAAGATAACACTGTAAGAGGGAGAACAAATATACAGAACAACAAATGCTTTAGCAGGGTAAAATATACTACCACTCTTTCATAGCCCAGAGATATGAAAACATATGAAGTCTGAACAATGCCATTGCTTAGGCTGAGGAAAAGATGAATTCTTCCTATACAGAGAACGGAACTGATCACTACCAGATCCACCTGAGTCAAGATAAAAATCAAGGTTCAAAGAGAGAAGCACGCATTCCTGGTCTTTCTGCTTGCCTACCTTTTTCTAAATGAACAGTAAATCCTATGCAAAAGAATTGCTGACACATCTACAATACGCCGTGCAAAAGCGTTTCAAACTGAGCTTGTAACGCAGGATATTCTGCTCTGTTACAGAACAATATTATACTACCGCATTACGATATTACAACGTCACTACGCTATCAGTGGTAGGCTTGGGACTACATCTGATCCAAAAGAATCATATCTTTGGATTTTACTTCTTATGGTAGACTGGATACGGTCTTCTCTCAAAAGAAGGTCAAACTCGAAAACACCATTCCAGATAAATAGTCTGGACAATAAAAAAAAAGCTTTCTAAAAACAAAGGTGATGAGAGTTAGTGAGTTCTTTGTGTGGTCTGTGAAGGCTCATAAAAGCCTCCAACATGCAAGCTCTTTTTACACGAAGAGCTGAATTTCCAGCAACAGTTTAACCTAAAAATTTCCAGGCATACTTAAAAAAAAATTAAAAATTAGGGCTTCTTATGTTATAAGGACATGACAAAATCAGGACAGAGCCTGGGGTGTTTTAGCATATTAGTACCGATGGGTCTCATCTGCAAGAAACTGTGACTGAATCTGGACAAGTTTTTCCCACATCTGCTCCAGGAACCAAGTACCCCCAACTCCATCAATCACTACCTGAGCCAACCCCAGCTCCCCTGGAGCGACTGCTCCGCGGTCCGGCAGTTGGATTCTCTCCCAGCTCAAAGACTTGTATGTTGCTCCTCCAGGGAAATGAAACCACTCCCAAAGCAGCATGACCTGGGACCCGATCTGCAGGGAGCTGGTTAATTTCTTAAAACGCAAAATTAAAACTTGACAAATTGCAACTAGTCAAAAGCTCAGTTTATTTTTATCAGCAGATTGCCTGAAGATTCAGACAGTTGGCAAAAGTGCTAAATATTGGCACTAAGAGATACCCAACCGTCTTGTGAGAAGCTGTGATTAACCAAAAAAACTTGATTAAATCCTTTTTAAATGTTGCAACTTAAACTCCATTAGGTATTCCGTTTTTTGTAACAAGCTTATCTCTGTTTTAAAATAAAATATTTAAATTACAATTAAGCTAGAGTATTACCCTTAACTGGTATTTCCTGGGCATTTGCAAAGTACTCTGTACCTTGGAATCCAATACAATGGCTTCACTGGTTCAAGTGAAAATGCAAGTCTTTTATCCTGAAGTTTTGTCTCTAGGGAAACGTTAAGATGATTTGATTATTGGTCCTTTGTTGGGATGTGCAAAAAGAGGATCTCAAGAATTCTTCTGCATTCATTAGCGTGACATCTGTTTTGCTTTGAGTTTTGTATAGCTTTTACTCAAGTCAAATACCCCACACAGCTGACATTCTATAAGATTGTCAATTCAGCTGGCTGAGATACAGTTTTCCTTTTCCAGAAAACTTCATGATTTCAAAAAATTCAACTTGTTTAGAAAGAGGAACACAAAACCTTCTGAAGATCTGTGCAAAAAGCTAGAAGGATGAGATTTCTGAAAAACTACCATCTTCCATTGAGCATTTTGTCCAATAATTCCCAATAGACTTGGGCTGCGAGAGTTCCAATGAAAAACATTTTTAAAAAAAATATTTTAAATTCTCAAATTCATTTCAGGGGAAAAAGCTCATATTTTTAAATTAAACTAGCTTTAATTGCATAATCTTTAATTCTTAATTGAAACTAAGTTTTGCCATTAGTCTATATTACATGTGTTTTTCAGCTTTTGTGGTTTTGTTAGCTATATGCGCTATTTTATATGGGATGAATGCGAGGCTTTTGAAAGATTCCCTTGACATACTGTTAGTTTACCTTTTATATGCTCTGAAATGAATGAATGTAAGATGTAAATACAATGCCTCATTTTTTGCTTTCATCTAAAAATACCTAGTATTTTACAGAAAGGAATACCCTTTTGTATGTATATCCGTATTTGGTTTATAGGGCCCACAGACTGTTTTACAAACATGATTTGATCTCTACGCCGCACGAAGCTGAATCATTGTTTTCATTTTACTGAAAAAGAACCGATGCACCGAAAGGTGATGTGAATTGGTGGCACAGCAGAACAAGACCCCAGAGCTCCAGTGTTACACTTTACTTCCAGGCAGCCAACTACCCCTGACGCATCTTTGTATTTGTTAATCCCCAAACCAACTCCAAAAGCATGGAGATTTATTTTTTTCAGGTCCGTACACTACTACCACCTTATCTTTCAAACTCATTCCTGACAAAGCAAACCACTTGTGCATGGTAGCAGGCAAACAGATGATTATTAGAAAACACTCCTCTTCTTTTCCTCATTACCATACAAAAAATTACTCGTCTCTCACTTCCCTTTATCCTGATTAGTGTACTTTTATTTCTGCACATAGTAATCAAAAACGGGAATCACAAAAAATACTCAATGGCCAAATGCCTCAAATTAGAACTACATATCCACCCGCAGGACAGCAGAAACACCTGTGAGAGCTTCTCTGTGACAAGCGGTCTCTGGAGGTGGTGCCATCAGAGCAGCACAGGGCAAGGCATCACCCTTCTGGCACCCTTCTCCTTTGCTTGGTGGCAACCAGAGGCTCGACTCTGTCCAAGGCTGAGATGAACAGTCAGAAGAGGGCACCCAAACTGTCCACATCTGAGAACAGCTACTGCTGTTGTTACTGCTTTCATACATATTTTCCAGTAACGCTACACTCCAGGAAGAGAACAGACACAGTCTCACACGCACACTTGACGAAGCGGAAGGTACAGCGGATCAGGATACAGCCCTTCAGGGCTCCTCTTTTTCCCGGCCTCTTTCTATGGTGTTGTTCTTCGTGCCAATAAGTGAGAAACACGCAGAATCTCAGGGACTAAAGAGAGAAGGAAAATCTGCTCTGCCAAGAAAGGGAGATACTGAGTGCCTGGAGTTTTAATGTAACTTTTTTTTTATTTCAATTAGTTCTGCAGCAGAGAGGGACTGAGCTGTCTGCCCGCAAGCCCAGCACATCCTTGCAGAGGCGGACACCTCCCTTACTGCTGGGTGACGGGCTGTGTCTGTCTTCGAGGCAGCAAGTAAAAGGAACTGAACGACACGATGGAGCCCACATAAATACGACAACACAAACAGCACAGACACAGCGGGAAACCGGAGTCTGCATGCAATTCAGTGTAAAGAAATATCCGGCAGTATACAGTTAGGGATAAAGAAGAAGAACAGAATTGCACCATCACTGGTCAAATGCTATAAAATATTGAGCAAAGAGAGTTGGAGGTTACGGTAGATTAAACTTTAAAACCTACAACTCTGCTTACAGAAGCAGAAAGGCAAAAACATTTTAGAATGCATTAGCAGAGGTACCAAACACAGCCGAACACGGTACTGATTAGTGCAACCGTGTTGCTCATGGGAGCAGCTTTGTCCACTCCTTAAAAAAAA
>VYZM01014608.1:432594-449264 GCA_013398915.1 Dromas ardeola | reverse complement strand
AAAAAAAAAAAGATATTATAGAGCTGGAGAAGGTTCAGCAAATGACAGGTAGGAAGATACAAGGATTTAGGTGAAAAAAAGGAGATTACACAGGGACCTCATTAATATATACACAAATTTTGAAAGAAGTAGGCATGACAGACCATACAAAGGTTTGAATGTGTGTCAAATACAACTGGAATAGATACTAACTTGAGCTATGAAAGAAGAGAATTGAGACAGATTTTTCATTTCATACATTACAATTTAAACTATGTAGACCATCCAGTCAGAAATACTTAATTACATAATAATTTTAGAAAAGCATATTTTTTGAGAGATCATTGATACTAGTTTTTCCAAGGAAAATGCTGCCTTAGCTTCTCCAGCCTTATTACGTGTTCAGTTAAGTAGATCATATATACACATTATTTCTTAAGATTCTTTTTTCCCCCTTATCTAGAAAAATAACCACAAAAAAAATATCTATAAAAGTAATCTCTACAAAATTATTCTTCCCATCTGGTACACAGAATGACCCTGGAAACAGCCAGAAAGCCCGAGCGTCCAGGGAGAGAAGGATCCCGCACTTTGAAGGCAGACACCTGCCAGTCGCCACCCATGCGGCACAGACACCTCCTGCCCCACAGCAGCGCCCAGAGCGACACCTCCTGCCCCTCGCCTGCCCCACAGCAGCGCCCGGAGCACGCCAGGCCCCAGTTCTGCCTGGGACAAGAGGGGTCTCAGAAGATAGCGAAGCTCCAAGATGACAGAACACAACGCCACCGTATCAATACATTATATTGCAAAAAAATAGAGCAGCCATTCGAATTAGCTCAGACCAACAAATCAGGTTTTAAACATTTTTTTCTTTACTTTGCCTTTATTAATAATGTGGAATGCCCTCGGCACAGCTGAGAGCAAACGAGGCGCCTGTGGCACCCCCCACCCAGCAAGAAACTATGGGAAACACCTAACTGGGGAATGGAAGGCAAATCCAATAATTAGAATTTTCTCTATGCTTTGAAAGCTTAAGTGAAAATTACAAACTGAAAACATTGTAACCATCAAAAGCAGAAATAAAAACGTAGAAAAATAGAAGATCTTTTATTTTTACCTGAGTAAGAAGTATTTCTGTCTTTCCACTGAACATTTTTGCATTTTATTTGATTTTGTCTCTCTTTCCGCAGACGTTCTAGTCTCTGAGCTTGAAAAGAAATATTATAACTATAAGTTTGTCAATGAAAGTTTACTATAAACAAAGACATAATTAACTACCTTTATATGAATAAAGATGTTTTATACTGCATATGTAGGGGAAAAAGTCATAAAATTTTAAAGGTGGCACCCCTGAAAAGCAAATACCAACAAAAACATGAAAATGTTCTTGATTTATAATTGAAATTAGAGGATATAAAACATTAATAGAGATCATAAAGATAGTATTAACATGGAAGAGAATAATAAAATGTGAAAACTTCTGTGATTAATATGACATTTCATTATATAAATCATTAATAACGGTCTTAAAGGAATTTTAATGCACAAATGAACTGAAGTGAATATTACATTACAGGAATAAAATTACTGTTATGAATTACTCTACCCGTTTCAAAAATTAAAGATAAATGAACTCAGACTAGACTATTAAAGTTTTAAATATAAAATCCTTTATCTAAAAATCATGAAAATTATAAAATGTCAAAGCTATATAAATTAGCATAGCTTTTTCTTCAGTGTGCTGAAACAGTTTATAGGTAGTAAAATAAATGATTTGTATCTTCACAACATTAGTCAAATCTTAAAATGAATATAATATTTCTTTACGTATATTTTGACCCCACCTTCAAAATACAGTTTGAAAAAAAGCCTCAAATAGTTATAATATCAAAGCACTTGCAGAGCAGGGTTCCAGATAATACCTTGAATTATCTTTTGTTGCAGTGAGATCTCTCTCAGGAGATGGTCAGTAGCCCTGGCAGAAGCTCCCCAAGACAATGACCACAAGAAACACCTGATGTTATGAAGTCTCAAAACACTCAAAACAAGAAAGCAGACTGGACTGGAGAGTAGGGCTAATAATGTTGATCACTGAGGGAAACAATTTGCTGGATATATTAGCAATTTTGATGTATTGAGATCATTCATTAACTAAAATAGGTTTGTAGAAGAGATTCTAAAATGCTAAATTACTGTGACAATTTTTAGATACAACTTGAGTTCCCTGAGCCATTTCGCCAATTAAAAATGCTAATAAATATTTTCTCTCTCTCCTATTATTATCCTTTTACATTTAGTCTTTGAACTGAATGGTGGACACGGAAGTGATTTTTGATTTTTTTTTTTTGCCCCCATAAAAACACTCAACCTGGGAACTGATGAAAAAAATACTACTTTGAGGTTTAACAGCTGTAACAAGCAGTTTGAACTCAAACAGGGATTTCGATGCCTATTTCCCATTTAAGCCAACATGAGGTTAGTGCCTAAATACCTCTATGTATCTTACTCTTAACAAAATATGAGAAGAAGTATCACTGCTTAGAAGTTTAAATATTGGGTAAAACACTATTGCAACGTAAATACTTTATTCTGAAAGAATACATTTATTATTTTCTCCAATTGCTGTCCAGACTGTATCTCAAAGTTACCTTCCAAAATACTTTCTTCCCAAATGGGCAAAATACCTGTTAGATTCCTATGTAAACAACGGATATAGGAAAACACGTAGAACAGAAATAAGAATAATGCATGGTTTTATCCTATTTGATGTTTTCACCCTTTGTCAAAACAAGCGTACTCACGTGCAGTCACCATCTTCACTCCCTCCACCCTATTCCCCTATCTACAGCTGATCACAAATGATCATTTACTGCGGGATTGTATTACAGCAACTCCAAATTAGATGGAATTATCAGCACCTATTAGAAGTCTGAATTATTTAAGGTTCATTCTCACAAGGAGCACGCTAGTTTGAAAGCCTTCTGTGTAAAAGATGTCACTGACCAAATGTAGTTCTTGTTTCATTAACTACTGGCAGCGGGATGAGCCTTTGTTTCTAGTCATGGGGATTGGAAGAATTTGCTGCTTTCCCACAGACCCAACACCTTGCACAGCCCTGTCTCCACTTTTGTTTTTTTTTAACCCCTCTGGACGTGGCAGAAAGGCGGCAGCGAGGAGATGGAGCCCAGAGCCAAAGACCACCCGTGACCCATCTACCTGGTGTGGAGGAGGAGGGGGAGCTCAGTGGCAGACAAGCCCCACGTTCTCCTCAGAGAGGATAAGCAGCACCCTGACGTGTCTCACCACCGCACGGCCCCTTCAGGACTAAGGGGATAACTTTGATAGCGGAATGCACATAACATTCATTGCCAAATTTGCATACCCACATGAGAACTACCTAATAACCAACACTTCTGTACTCCCTACAGAGATGTGTTGAGTCTTTGACAGTAACAAATTATTTCGACAATTTATGAAAAAGGCACTACCCAGCTAAGGTACTTTACACTAAAACAGCTCTGCAAAAGATAATAGAAAGTTATACTCCATTCAAAAATAATGGTTAAAGATGACATAAGCAGAAATGATTTTATTTAGCAGGGTATAAAACCAAGGAGAATAAAGAAGAGCTTACATGTTAAAGGAGTCTGCCACTACTACCCGTTGACACAAAATTACAGTATCTTTCCAAACCTAAACCCCATTTTAACAAATGTTCCTGCTCCTACTAAATCTACTCAAGTAGTTATGAAATACCTAAAAAAAAAGTCCTTACATTTGCCCATTTTAGGAGCAAAAATTGCAGATGTCACAGTTAATGAGTTTTTGAACTTATGAGAGGTACAAACGCTTTGTTCTATGTATGTACGTATCTGTTTTCTTCCATCAAGAAATTAGACAAGTGTTTGTGTAATGCAAAAAGCATTTATATTAAAAATAGATAGCTTTCTATTTAATTTATTCCTCTTCCTGTATTTTTGAAAAGGGTTCAGTACTGATCAACTTGGGTTCTTTGTTGGCTTTGTTCCACCCCGCTCTGTTTCAAATCACAGCTCGATTGCCCCAGTAACTGTGTTAAGCTGCTGGCTGTACCAGCACACCGGACGGAACAGGCAAACACGCCAGAGGGAGAAAGGCAAAGAACCGTCTCCCCAGTGGCCCCAGTGTCCTAACCATTATTTTAGAACATGCCACCAATTGGAAACTGAAAGCCATAATTTACGTGGAGATTATTCAATCAGTCTACTCACTTGATGAAATAATCCTTCAGGATTATTTTTTGGAGCAATTCTATAAAACTTTAAGCTTTGCCTCTCCTTCCTCAAACTATACCATCACCTGAACTAAACAAGGCTCGAGGACAACGCTGGGCAGTCTGGCACACTGAGCTCTTCATCAGGCCTTAAAGTCAGCTGCAGACATATATACAAGAGGTCAGTGCCCTGTCTTTTCCATAACTTCTGACAACTTCTTATTTGTAAAAGGTATTTCACGATATTGAATACCATACAACATTCTACTTGTTAGGTAGAGCACAGATGTTTTTTCTGAGCTCTAGGTGGTGTTATAATACCTTCAGAAATCACTTGAAAAAAAGATATACTGTAACACGGAAAAAGAGAGATCGGTATTGAGTATCCCAAACCAACATTTTCATATATATTTTATATCACAGAACTTCTGTTCATAGCATTCCTCGGGTGTAGGTGGAAGTCTGAATATCCCTCATATGAAACAACAAATGGGACAGTTTTCTTCTAGTCAAGACAAACTGAGCATATTTTGAAAAGGTGTACACCCTTAAGACTTCTTGATTTGGTAACTTAAATCCTAGCTCAAGGTTTTCCTCAGAAATAAAACTTCAGAAGACAAAATACAGCCAAATCATTCACTTCGTTGGCTCACATCAAACTTCATTCCTCTCTTTTATAACAAATAGATCTGATGCCTCACTAGGTAGATTTTTCTCAGAAAATAACTATCCTGTTCAAAAGTTAACACCCCTCCAGACATTAACAATAGAAATATCAAAGACTGTTCATGTACTTCAGATTTAGATTTGATGTCTTTACAATTTAAATTTTTTTTTTTATATATAAAAGCGACTACCTCAATGTTCCTCTGCACATGAGTAAGTAAAGCAGCAATTAAAACTCGGCTGACAGCACACTAAAGTAACTGAATCATTACGTGTCCTTTTATAAAAAGGGTCTCGACATTACAAAGGAAAAGTCTGACAGATATCTAGCTAGTCATGCTCCGGTTTGCCCAGGCAAGCCCAGGTTAATAGAAACTGAATTTAAAAGGCTAAGGTTCTCCTTGCTGCAAATATCACTTACCTGTGTTTGATCGTCTTCTGATTCCAAAGTCCCAGCTTGAGGTAATATCGACTGATTGGGAATATACATAGCCCTGAGTCTCACCGTTGCTTCCCTGTGTCTCTGAACCACTGTCCCCATATGCTGATGAGGGATTGAACTTCTCCAGGTCGACATCGTGATCTATCAGGACCATTTCACACATCCCTGTGTCATCACTGGTCACGTGGGACTGCCGAATATGAGCAAGTATAATTGTTGGGTTGTCCAGGAAAGCCATCCTGTCCACAAGCCCACCACGTCACTCTACTATCTTCTCTCCATCTTCTTCCATGGACACATGTACCTAGAAATATAATGTACACAGCATTTTAGAGAAAGAAAAAAATACACCAAACAAGAAAACAACCCCCCAAAACCCAGATTCAAGAAGGTTTATATTTTGGATGTGCAAAATTTAACTGACTCCATTTTGTACAGTGAATTTCTTTAATTCTGCTCCAGTTTACTTAAGTTACACTGCTTGCTGAGATCCACTTAAAGAATGGACAGCTGGAAACCTGACAACAGAATCCCAAGACAACAGAACTAAACAGACACCTCCAGACGGGTCCCATTACTCTACAACAAATGGTTGCTGTACGGCAAAATATTCTAAGTACTACACATAGAAGGATAGAGAGAAAATACACAGAACCACCCCCTGTCTATTCAAATTAATAAATTTACAAAGACAGATAGGGCTTTGAATTTCTTTTCACTCATCGTAATAGTGTGTTACTGTTTTTCTCCTGCCTCTACATACCAACTCTTTGATTACTTTATTATAGACCCTCTTCAGGTTTTGTATTTGTAAAGGAAAAACTTTAAACATGAAGAGATCAGTTATCTCAGGGCAGAACACTGAACATCTGCTGCCTGGCACTTCTTATAGGGCAACTGCTGTAATACAGAAAAAGTCCTGTGATCATATACCACATGCCTGAATTCTTGAGCACTTTAACAACAGTAATTGCCGCTTACCTAAAATATTTCATTCAGAGTACTCGAGTGGCCTTACGAAACAAAGTAGAGGGCAAAAAAGGAAGGAAAGGGGGAAAAAAAAAACCCACAAAAGAAAAAAAAACCCAAACCACAAAACCCAAACCACATTCAAACTGTTATCCTATTTTACTGTAGCTGTGGATTTATAGTTAAACTAATTCAAGTTGGGGCTGCCTCTGAAAGGGGCATCCCCTTGCTCCTGCCTGGCCCTGCTCAGATATTCCGCCACCTCCCGAAGGCTGGCACTGTGAGGCGAGCTGGATCAAAAAAAATGACCTGCAGAAAACAGCCTGGAAAGAAAAAAAAATTACTAATTTTCAGGCTGATCAGTGCACAGGGGTAAGAGCACCAGCACCAACACGGCCAATGGGACACCAGGGCTCCCCTTCCAGCCACACTGCTCCCGGCCGCTCAGGGCGGCCGCAAAGCCCAAACCCCAGCCCAAGGGAGAGGGAGGCTGCGGGGGCGAGTCTAAGCTCACTGAGAGATGCAAGACCAGGCATGAATTCCAGAAGTTCGAAATCCCCACTGCTTTTCTAAAAATTTGCATATCTGAGAAAAGAGCCCCAAGGTTTTAACACCAGCTATAGAACTAAATATGTTTATTTAGTATTTTGAACATAGAAACGACAACAAAAAAACCCCCCTATCATTGCTGTTTGCAAAACTTCTGTAAGCAAGAAGAAAATACCAAAGAAAAGAAATAATTTTAAATCACACAAAGCCATATCCCATGAAAATCTGGTAAAGGCAGCTGGCCTTTTTCTGGCAGGTTTTGACAGAACAAAGCTATTGAAAGCATCGGACAGGCTTGTTCCAGGACCAGCAAACACTTTTCATCATTTCCCCTCTATGTTTCCAAGGGGAAAGGCGTATTCATATACACAGCCCCATGAAGCAGCTTCTGCATTTAAATAGTTGGAAGCAAAAGTAATACTGTATTTGGACTGTCTTCTAATCGAGACAAAAGCAAAATTTTGAAGGCGTATTGTAAATTGCAAACGCACCATCCCTACCAGTACCCTCCCTACCACCAAACATCAGCATCCGCTACTTACAACATTCAATAAATAGAGACTTACATTCTTCATAATTTTACGCTTTTTTTGCTCCCTTGGTCACAAATATTGCCATTTTTTTTTCCTGAGAGACTGTGTCCTTTCTGCTTTAAAAAAAAAAAATAGACAAATTCAAAAGTATTATATTACACAACAGACCCGGCAGCAAGAAGGAATTCAATAAAAGAATGGTAGAGAAATAAAACTGACATACTGCTTGTTATTAATACACTACTCCTACCATACATTTTAATAAATTATGCTATTAGCTAAACAGGCTCCATCAGTATCCTTGGAGATATTCAAAGCCCAACTGGATGTGCCCCGAGCAGCCCGCCTTGGCCGGCCCCGCCGGGCGCTGGGAGGCTGGCCCAGATCTCCAGAGGTCCCCGCCAACCCCCACGCTCCAAGCTCTATTTTTGATTTCCTGACTATTTCCATCACAGAAAGTAGGCCTGCTCTCCCCGAAGGACTTCTCGTTGTCCTCAAAGAGGCCAGAAGGCAAATATGCCACCATAAGGCAACCGTCTCCCGCCTGTAATTTCCGTGTTAAAGGCCAGTGTGAGTAGGGGTGTGCGACTTGGAGAATACAGACACAGCTGAGTACAATGGGTGGGTAGTTTAAAAAGTGCACTGAGAATGTCCTTTAAACTTAATTATTTACACACCGCTTATTAGACAAGGCCATGCTTACCTGCAAGCAGTAAGAACTTGTTTAAATAAGCAACCGCCTTAGGCTTCTAAAAGGTCTGCAAACTCCCAATCAAAAATTACTGCTGCCCCATCAATGTGTCATATAAATGTTGGCATGTTAATTGTGTATTTATAAGATTGTTAATGGTTAGTTAATTTACCTCCCACACTATTATTGTACTTGAAATGATTTAATGTCTACTAAGGGAGTTAACAACATGTAACAGCAGATGCGAGAATTTTACCTTTATACTCTGCACCCCGACTTCATGCTATTAACAGTCCGTGTGCTAAATTACCCAAGCTTCGTTACAATTTTACATATGCAATCACTTTGCCCATAAACAAGAATGGTGAAAGATTGCCAGAAATTCTATTTCAAACTCTGAAGTTTAATAGAAACACATTTTTTTTCTTCCTCCTCTTCAGAATTTTCAAAAGGATACATTAAAACTCCCTTCTCAGTAAATTAACATTAACTGGAAATTCTATGGACAGTTACCACGCCTCAAAAAAGTTCAGATCCCAAAATTCAGTTCAGATTTTTATGCCGTATTTTAGCAGTCGTTACCTACACAATTCTGATTGGTTCCTCCTTTCGATAAAGGCGAAACACAGTAAGCTGGCCCAGCCCTGGTCTGAGGAACACTGACCTCCAAGGAAGTAAAAGGATTCAGAGAAGCAAAGTGGAATCCCGCAGCCCTTTACGTGAATGCCACGTCATCAGTTTCAGCAAAATTACGGATACAAGATCAATTTCTAGATCTACTGAGACTTGCCAGCACGCTGCCTCTTCTGCGCTCCTCATACCCGCACACGATTATCACAGCCACACATAGCGATGAATTTAACAGAATTCGGGGACTTTCTTAGCATCAGCAATTTATACATTCTTCAATTATAAACAAAACATAAATGTTCTTTTAATACTTGCACTATATAAATATTATTCAACTATTAAATACTTCGCAGACAGCTGTCAAGCATACTCTATGTAAACACCAAAAATTAAAAGAAAAATGTGAAACCTACGCAACCTTACCAGTATTTCTGTGTGACATGACGTACAGGTCAGTGTTCCCGTGATATACTACTTATTGGCAAGCACCTCTGATGATCCAGCACAGGTGGACAGAGCTGAATCTGCCCTTCACTTTCTTCTTGATCTTTATTATTCATCTATCTTAGTGCGTATTATCTAACCAGCCCCTGGCGATGGGTGGCCTCTCTCACCCTCTCCTTGCTCTCACCGCTGTGTGGCCGACGTGCCCAGGGGAGCAGGGCGCCCCGTCAGCCTCCTGCGGTTGGGGAACACCCTCAAAGGTGTGAAACTGCACCATCAAGAGGCTGAACCACTTGCCAGGTTTCACAGGAACTTTGTGGCAAAATCAGACAGCTGGATCTCAGTCTACTATTTTTATCGGAAGAATTCCTCTTCCAGGAACCCACTGCTATATTTATGGCACCTATAGACTTTCGCAGCGAGGGAAGCAAGGCTGCCATGCACATCAACCTCAGTCATAATCCGGCATACAATAAGTAATGCAGAACGCTCTAACAAATGATTCAGCTCCCAGTAGGTGACACAAAGGTCCTGAAAAGAGGATATGTGGTTATACAGGCTGTACCTTAAACACATCTGAACCAAGCTGAATTTGGGGAGGCAACTTCACAAGTGTATCGAGTGTTCTTGTGACCCTCCCACTTGCCTGTATTATTTATTTAAATATCAGGAAGGTTTTGCCACTTTCCTCTTTCCCCACCCAAACCCCCCCATTACATGTCCCAAAACTCGGTCTGATTTATATCCACATGCTATCCTACATCAAGCGTCAATGAGGTATCAAAGCGAGTGTGAGATACGGGGAAAGGACGAGCTAAACACACACCTCTTCCGATTGCCACCCTCCCGCCACCCCACAGCCCCCACCAGCGTAGGCAGCGGTGGGCGCAGCCGGAACCACTCTGTGCTGCTCCAGAGCGGGACCACGCGGACTTGGGGGCTGCAGCCACATGCCAACCTGCTCTTACCGCTATTTTCAGAGGAAAACGCCTGACCTTGAGCATGAAATAAACGCTGAGCACAGGTTACCTTCCTTTTGAGAAAACGTGGTTATTTTGGATTTAATTTTCTGGTTTATCTTAAATACACCTGGTTGAATTTGACCAAACCCGTCCCTGCCCGGTGGGAGGTGGCACCGGTGGTGGGGCAGGACACCCACACCCAGCCCTCCGCTCCCTGCTCCCCTGCAGGCTCCTGCAACAGTTTCTGGTGGAACTGTGGACTTTGCTTCATAAAGTGAAACTAATGACAACGGGCACATTTTCTTGCACCATCCCATAAGGGTGGGGTGGTGGGGTTAAAAACGTGCAGCTCCACAAAGCACAGCCTGGTCACCACCGCTCATCTTCTGCTTAAGGACGGCTGTTCCTACAACTGCAAGCTGCGACACTTCTCGTGACGTGCTACAGCTGCTCAAAGTCCAAGAAATATTCTCCTCACAGAAAACTTTGATATTTATGCCTGTCATGCTTTAAAATGTATCACATACAGCACACATGGAAATTTGCTCACAGACCCCTAAATACGCTAGAATAAATGATAAAAATCAGAGAAAGCTGTAAGCAACTAAAAGTGTTCTGCTACAAGAAAGAGCTACAACTTCGAAATTCTACCAATTTTAATGGGATAATTTTAAGAATACTGCAGTTCAAACGGCTAAAAGCAGCTGTAAATTCTCCACAAAACTCTTGAGCCAATTCCTGCAAGGTTATTTTGCTGTCTAAATTATCAAAGTAAAAAGTGAGAAGCGGGAAAAAAAAAATGCCCTCCCTCTTATTTTGCAAAGCTGAAGCTTTTTTTTTTTTTAAGAAGAAAACATGTTTAAATTGACTGCTCCCCTTAAGGAAGTAATAAACAATTGAAGCCCTATTCAAGGTAAACAAAACCATTCCAGACAAAGATGTAACTTCTGGAAGGTACAACCTGAATCTAAAGCAATTACAAATAATCTGCAAATCCAGCAGGCCAGGGAATTACGTAACGTTACAGGTCACCTTATCGCTCCAGGACTTCCACAGCCACCGACTTCAACACCCCCCTGACTGCAGCTCTTTACAGCCATCTTAAAAACTAATGAAAAAAATAGGCAGATCAGAATAAAGAAATTGATTTTCCCACCCCTCCCATCACACAAGCTGGAATAGGATGGTGCGAACATACTTCAAAATTTATGATTCAGGTTCTATGAAATAATTTCACAGTTAACTTCTGCCTGCAATTGCAAAAGAAATGGTTCTGGTTATCTACATTTGCAGCAGCAAATAATCAAACCCCTTGAACGCCAGACAGACTCCTGTGCATGCAGGATAAAGGAAAGTGAACTGCAATATATGAAAATTCAAGTTTATGTTTCAACAAAAGCTCAAGTGCATTTTAGAATGAATACTTATCTAGAGAAGCTGTCACTCATGCGTTGGGTCCTATCATTAAAAAGGAAATAATCATTTAAAGTAATGTAAAGAGGTGCTCTTTCACAAGTCAAACTGGAATTTGAAAGTTACAATGAGAAAACACTACATTACCCACAACTTCCAACAAATTATTTGTTGGTTTCCAGAGCTGCAAATCAAGCTGGCATCAGCTATGTATTTCTATATTTAAGAACTGCGTGGAATTTGGCTATATTTTTGTTGTCATACTAATCAGGATGCAAATTATACCAACGCTGGTATTTTAATTATTGAGCTTTAGGGAAGGAGAGAGAGAATATTGGAGTATGTATGGAAACTGTACACTCTCCTTGATTTGTTTCCTAATCTTGTCAAATCTTCATTTAATTGTAAACAAGCTGATTCTCAGCTAACCTGAGCTATCTTGCATCAAGATTTTAAGCAAGTAAATAAGTATAAAAGAACGCAGAGATTATAAATTAGGGCAGACAAATCTGTATCTAGACTCGTGCCTGCAAAGAGCATTCTATCAATATAGTGAAATGCTAATCTCCTAATTAACAACCTAATTAGGTAATTATGGCTTTGCAGAGGGATGCCTAAATGAAATATGACAACATGGTCACCTCTTTATATGGCACCTGTGGGCCTTTTCAGCTGTCACTGCAAAGAGTGCAATATCAATTTGAACAGATGACAAAGTGTTGTCATTTTTCATTCTGATATTGTACTGAATGGTTTGGATAGAAGCAGTTTAGAAAAGCGGCATCTTGCCTGGGTTTTGCCTAATCTAAATATGTGCAAACACTTTGCTTAATTTTTAATGCCTATGATTATGCGTGTTTTTCCATACTGGCTAGCAAGCATTCCCTAACACACGCATTACATCTGCAATGTCACATTGCGGTGACCCACCACACTGGAATCCCTATTATCTAATTTCACAGCATGTGTCTGTGAGAATTTACTACCCAGTAAAAATATGAGTATTTGAGCTCATTTTTAAGGCTTAACTGCTGATTTTAAAATAACAAAACAGAGTACCTTTTAAATAACACATTAACATTTCTGGTTTGTTTTTATTCCTGATGAACACTCTTCCAGAAATGGGGAAGAGCAGCTGCTATCCGTGAGCGGGTGAAGCTGACTGTACTTTTGCTTGCACAAAAAGCTGGAAAGGAATACTTTCAACAATGGCACGGCACTTTTACGTGGAACCATGATTTTTCGCTCATATGCCTAAAATGCTTTAAAGACAATTTGTTCGGCTTTAACATTCCTAAGATGAACAAATAAAATACCTACCTGCAAAGAGGAGAATAAAAGCGTAGGCTTGGACTACTCAAATATTAGACTAGAACTTCTATTTTGGCTCTTCTCATTGTGGTATTCAAAAGCTTAAAAAAAAATCCATAAATTTTACAAACACCTATAAAAATTTCAATCTTAAAAAAAACTGCAACAAAACCATCACCACATAAAACCCCCAGAAAGCGTCAACATCTTACCTTTTTTTTGTCTGTATAATATTGAGAGAGATCATCTCTAGACTATTGAGAAGGTTGTTCGGGTTTTCCTGAGCAAGACCCACTAGCTGCATCTACACTGCAATTAGCAAGTGATCACAGAAGTATGACATTATTCATAAATTGCCTGTATTTTGCTCATACAGCTGCTTTGGAAAGCTTGCCTGGATCTGCTGAAGCCCAACCTGACTGAAAGGTGTTTTAAGCACATGAAGGTCCGCAGCCTTAAGGAGCTCTGGGTGGGCCCGGGACTTGTCGTAGCGGCAGCCAGACCCCAGGACCTTCAGAACAGCCTCTGCACCGCACTGAAAAGCGCAACACACGTCCCTGCTGTGCCTGATGTGCCGTCGGGCTCAGCCAGCCCATCAGCTACCTGACTGCACCAAAAAACCCACCTGCATCTCCCTCAGCCAATTCGTAAGTCTCCTCTCAAAACTCGCATACCGCCAGGCAACCCTACCATCAAACTTTTAACTGAAAATAACATTACTCCTCCCCTATCCGACACAGTTTCGGAATTGTATTTTTAAGTTCCTGCCTTACAACACGACTATCAGGAAAAAAAAATGTCAGATGTCACCAACAGTACGTATTTATCTTTGCTGGATACCTTATTTTGTAGTTTAGTCTAAACTGAAATATTTTAGTGGTTTTCAAATATAAAATAACCCTTTCTTCCTGTAACGGTTTTCCATGTATAGCTTTTCAACAGGATATCATGTTTCAGTCTTAGAAAAAACCATAACCATAGATTATCGTGACATAATCTTAAAAGTATTTTATATGAAGAGCTCATTTTGCGTACATCAACAATAAGAGTATAGTCATAAATGTAGATTCTAAATCTACATGTAAATCTAAATGTGGACTGAAAATGAATAAAACTTACTGCAATGCAAACACTTAGTGGTAAATGGGAAACGAAAGGGATAAAGATGAGTAGACTACTTGAATTTTATTCTTAAAACTCTTTTGTTCTCAATATTGTTTTATTTTTTTTAATTTAAAAATAATTCCTGGGAACTTTACTTTACTCTCCCAGTTTAGTTAACCAACACTATCTCTAACTCCTGACTACAGTTGTCCTCATCTGAGCTAATGATAAGTCAGTGTTTATTTTCTTCTTTTATATATTCTGTAGCACTTATTTATTAAACAGAAGCATTCACCAAAACAAATAGTTTTGTGTTTGCCATTTTGTTTCAGTTTGTTGCCATTCTACTTCTGATTGCATGAAAATATTTTCATTGCATAAAAAGGATGATCATAATCTTATTTTGCATAAAAAGGATGATCATAATCTTATTTTTTCATAATATAACAGGGTGCAAGCTGCTTCTGACTTCACAAATGCTCACGAGGATAATATCTACTTCAAAAACTCCTGAGACTTCAAGCCCCTTTGGGACTCGATGTCAACTGTACCTGGACTGATTCACATTTCTTCAACAATAGCTGAATCTCCCTTTCCTCTGGCTTCTAATGTTTGTCTTGACAAATTTTTGGCCTGTCTCCTTCTAGAGCACACAAAACACATTCAAGGAGCTTGTTTTGCTTTCAGAGTAACTGATCTGGACACAATACTTCTGAAGCCATACACAAACAAGGTAGGGATTAGCCTTGTGCTATCTTGTATAAGAAACCGAGCTTATAGACAAAGAATAGCTATATATTACAGTTTAATAAAGCTTCTCAGCAGACACACACAATTAATATTAAAAAGCATCCTGGGGTCTTTGTTACAGGTACTGTCTAACAGAAAAGTCCTCGATTGGCCACTTCTGACAAACGGAGAACTGCTGCTAGCAAAGCCCGAGACAGCAAACTCGCTCTCAGGCCTCTCTCAAACATAAGGCAGTATCACAACCATGAACCTCCACGATACCAAATGATGCAATCGTCTGCAGTACCAATGCCCGGCAAGAGCCTCCTGTGTGCTGCCAGGGCCAGCACTGCTACAGTTCCGCTTCCACACCCCTACAGCCAGAGATCACAGCCCGTCCCTTCCAGTAGTTAGAAGGGAAGAACTGCAGAAAGCCTGAGCTCTCCTTCCACCTTCCCCAGCAAGCGCCACACGTCCATCTCCGACGCAAAGGGTCAAACAGAGCTGCCTCCCAGGAGATCTGCTGGTCCTGCACGGGGCTGCGCTGCTGTCGAGGGTGTGCGACTTGCATCCTGGCTATGTGCTGTCCCATTTGTCAATATAACTGACCTTTCAATACAGGGGTCTATTTCTCATGCGCACAACTTAGGAAGGCTGGGAAAGTCTGTGCTACAGAATGCGTAACACACAGAGCATTCTGCCAAGCTGCTTCACCTGCTGAGGCCTTTGCTCATCAAAAGGGAAGCCTACAGAACAACTCAGCTGTTAGCCACATTTGTTATTGTTGCAACTGGGTGAAACAGTTTAAACCAATAAACAGATGATGAAAGTGAGTAATAACAAAGACCTGAAAGATGACTAAGAAATTTACTAAATTGGTTCTAATTCACTGCTTCAGTTATTTCTGTACAAGTCTATATGTAGACAATTATCTCAATTTTTTTTAATGTAACCCAAAAAAGTGTCTGTGAACAGATTTGCTCTGAATTTGAAAAAATAACTAAGAGAGTTCAATTCCCAGCCTTGCACCTACCTGACAATCCCCTGAACCTCAAATCATGCAGAACAGACTCAGAAAATCCAAGCTTGGCTCTAGCATGTCTTGTTTATATAATCACTAAGCTTGCCCTAACACTGAAATCAACTTGTTGTATCCCCTGGAAACCCCTTCTTGCTCCCTCACTGCTATTCCTGCGGTAAGACTAGTTCTGATCACCACTCGCTGCGAGCATGAAAAAACGAGAACGCAATCCAGCAACACACTCAAGTGTGACCACGCTAAAAGCGCTCATCTTGCAAACACCCGAGCTGCCAGAGCAGTAAGCTGCAGGCTGCAGACGCAGCCGGGAGATAAAAATTATGAAGTGGTCAGTCAGTGGTGTGGATGGTGTGGCCCCGCGGCACACCGCAGGCCTCCAGCCCCGGCCAGGCGTGGAGCGCTCCCAGTGCAGCCCCTGGGATCCCCTTCCCTCTCTGCTCTGCCACGCGCCCAACTCAACAATTTTTAGTCGCACGTTCCACTTACCTATTTTTCCCCTCAAACTCTGCTATTTGACCTGCTCTGTTTACGCAGCCGCAGCTCGCCCCGCTCCGCCGAGGCCAGTGCTCCCACCTCGGCCCTCGGGAGGGGCAGCAGCAGCCGGGCCCGCAGCGCTGGGGGCGGCCCCGGGCCCGCGGACCCTCCGCGCATCCCCCCAGCGCTGCAGAGGCTCCCGCTTCGCCGTGACACCTTGCTTCACCCCGCGGATTTACCACAGGCTTTTATCGGAAGAAATAAAGGAGGGGTCACAGCACAGAGCACCGCTGCCTCGGTCGCCCAGCCCCGGGAGAGCCGCCAGACCCGCTGCCGGCCGGTACCGGGCAGGCACCGCGCAGCCGGGCCCCGGACCGCCCCTCTGCGACACCCGCCGGGTCGAGGGCCCCGCACGCCTCCGCACTTACAGGCTTCGCCGCCGCGCCGCTCCGCGGGGCCGGGCCGGGCGCCGCCTCCTCCCCC
>VYZM01014608.1:417286-425180 GCA_013398915.1 Dromas ardeola | reverse complement strand
CCCCCCCCCTGCACGCACAATAAAGTTTGTGAGGGTGCGCGCTGCCCGGGTTTGGGGGGAGCGGAGCTGAGCCCCTGTCAGCGGCGCAGGGGAAGGGACCTCCAGGGAGACCCTGAGGAAGGCAGGACAGGCCAAGAGATGGATGCTTTGACCCCAGACTTGCGTAGAGCGCGGCGAAGCTTGGGTTGCTCTTGGGCGATGATGTTTTTAAATGCCAAAAATTTTCATCTCAAAAGTGCAAAATATATATATTTTTTTTTCCCCTACGTTTGCGCGACACTAATAAACCCCGTGGTTTTCTTGGGGGCAGCTTAGGGGATTTTTTGCAATTTTTTCACATCGCTGAATTTACCCGGAATTATTGTATTTTTTTAAAGAAGAAAATTTACAAAGTATTCTGCTTTGTATTATGAGAATAATAACATTTATTATGATCTGGCTTTAAAAATAAATATATGCATTGGCTGGCTTTTTAGCTGTATTTGATATTCAATCATGTTTCCCGTAATTGCACCCCAAAAAAATAAGCCTAGACGAAAAAAACAAAGGTGAAATCATTGCAAATCTCAGCTGAGAAGCCTAAAAGTGCACAGTTCTCAGTAAATTATGGTGCTTTATGTCCAAGGGTTTCTTTGCTACCGGGGATCCACTTCAGTTTCTGCTGACAGCTAAGCACTAGGGCATTGACTGCGTTGTGAATATTAAGATTGATTCTGCTTTATATTGCATTATATTTCCCGGGATAAGGGGAATGATCCCCCTTCTGCCCTCACTCCCCACCTACCTACGTTTTGCCTCGGCCAGCTCGTAACCCCTTTCCATCCTCCTTCGGCTTGTGTTTGTTTTCTGCCTTTCCCTAAACTTTTTGCCTGTCCTGCTCCGGCGCCAGCCAAGCAACGTGCCCTCGATGTTCAGACATTTTGCATCAGGCAGATTTCAATTAAGGAGGCAGGCGTGGGTCCTGCGATCACTTTATTTGCAGAGGGCTTAGACTCACTGTTTTGAAAGGAAAGTATAGTCAACCACATGTCAGAGGTGAGCTGCGAAGAAAAACCCAAGTCCTTTCAGCAGCGGGGATTACTGGCAGAGGGTGTTTGGTGAGGCCACTGCCGTTTCGGAGGCGAGAGGGAACCTGACAAGAGACTTTGTGGTCTGGAACATTTCGGGGTGTTTCGGTGATAACTTGTAAGTTGGGATCCTGCCTTTGTGTTGCAAGTAGTCGAGCCAAGTTTGCAAGTTATCTCTTTTGTGAAATCGCTGAGAAGCAACAAAGAGTGAAGGCGTCCGCCTGCCCAAAGGCGAGATCCTGCCAGCCCCGGCAGCACAGGAGGGACAGGATTAATGCACCGGGTGATTGATGGAGATGAATCCACACCCCCACCAAAAACTGTTCCCGGAGGGGGACCTTCACTCAGGGTCTCCCAGTTGAGACGAAATCTCTCTGTAGGCTTCAGTTAGCGCGCTAAAGCAAAAAAAAAAGGTGAAAGTAAATTCTAGCGTATTTTCTGTAAGCTCTTTTCGTAGGAAACGGCTCAAACAATTTTGAACTGGAAGGGTGAATGATCTGAGATGCAATTAAAGCAGAGGGTTCCCCCCGGTACTCTGCATTGTCTTGTGGTCCGAGTACTTAAATCTGCCTGCAACTGGGTCATGCGCCGGTATTTAATTCTTTTTAATCAGAACCAAAGTTTACCTGCTGTTGGTAGTGGGAATTGCCGTGATGGCTTTATCGCTACCTTTTTCTGTGAGGAGGACGAGAGGTGAGGAGGGAGACTGTAGCCTATACATAGAGTGTAATAGCAGTCACATCTGTTCTTAAATAAGTAATGCAATATTTAAGTCATTTTTATATTGAATTATGTATTTTTTTTATATTTTAGTCATTTTCAGTACCGTCAGTGAGGACTTTATGAGACTGGTCGTGAGAGAACACGTAGAGGAATCCTCAGTTTAGATAGAGCAACTCTATCACTTTCCTGCAAGGGTTAATGAATGCATCACATTTTTAAAAGCCTCTCTCTCTGTCTCACTTAGGGTTAGGAGCTGAAGATTTTTGTTATTTTTTTTCCCCTGTGAGGTATTTGCCATGTACAAAGCAAATCACTGAGCTTACTGAATTTAGCCTGACATTTCTTTTTTAACATTTTTAAAAGTGCTGCATAATACATTTAAGAGCTTTACAGATATTAATAGATATGTGCATTCTTAGAGGCAACCACAAGGTAGCATGGTTTTCATAAAGAAACTGCCACTTATTTCTTTAATTAGTTCAAAGAAAAATGATACCCAAAGTTCTACTGAAGCCCCTCTAATCAAATATGAAGACAAGCAAGCGAGAGTCGATTAACGCTATTTTGTTCTATTTCACCCATTTTCTGAGGTGTCGCTTGGAAGAGTTAAAGTTGCGTTCTTAATGCGCGCTCACATCTGTTGCATACCTGTGTAACAGTCTGTCTCCTTACGCGCCTACCAGTAGAAATCAAAAACTGATTTGTGCCTTTGTTTTTTTTAAATAGCTCTTTTTTTACTGACTAAAAATCCTTCAGATTTTAATGTGATTAAGCCTACATGAGGACGTTGCTATACCTGAGGTACTGATTATTCTCATGGAGACAGAAATGAAAATGTATTAATTCTTACAGTTTTAAAATGGTTAGGGAATTGCAATTATTTCCCAAAGGAATGATGTATTATCAGGTCCTAGATTGTGTTGATAGATGATTTGGGATTTTGTCTTTAAAAATCTTTTTTATAGAGAGGAACACACGTTTATAAAAATGTCTGAATGCAAGTGTGTATATGCGTACACATATACATTTATTTATTTCTGTAAGTCCAACAGAAACAATGATAGCTGCCAACCAAACCCTAATTTACTGTCACCACAAACCCTAAATAGCATTCATTTACTAGTAAAGCCTAATGGCATACATGATGGTTTGCCAGATTTGTGGCCTTTGTGAGGCTTATAAGCAGGACTGACTTGGGAAGATCATAAAACTTAATGAACTTCTCGACTGCAGGAGGTGTCCGCAGGGGAAGAGAAAGGCCTGCTTGGCTGGTTGGGCTGGTTGAACTATTTTTTATGTCTAAAGAGAGAAGAGGAAAATGTTCATTAAGAACCTTCTCCCCTCATGCAGAATTTTGTTTTAAAGAAAGAAAAAAATAAAAGTATGAAAGCCAGACAAATAGTGACGTTAACCGCGGGGTTAATTTCTTGCTGTTCCCCATGTAAGCTAAAACCTTTATTTTTATTGCTACAACTGTAAATAGCCATACGATGCCATTCAGATGATTAAAGGGCTGTATTGTGCCCTCACTTGCTGCAGTGCTCCTTATTGATGAAAATGGCCCAACTCTTTTAGGAACGCCCCTTGTCAATATGCTGCAAAATCTGTAAACCGCCTGTTAGGTAACTCGTGTGAGAAGGACTTGCTTTTTGCCTTGTCTGCTGGCAGAATTTGAAAAAGTTAACCCCTTTCTTCACTGTGGTTATTTAAAAATGGAATCACAGGACTCTTCCCTTGCATTACACAAATTTCAACTTTTCAGTGTTTGTAAACTATTGTTCAGTGCCAACAACTCGCAATAATATATAATAAAATACAATCCTAGCAGTCCTGTCTGAACATTAAAGGATTCAAATGGAACAATGAAATGGCACTGAGAGCATACATACATATATATATATATATATATGTGGATGTATGTAGGTATGTATGTTAGCTGTTCTGTAAATATCAGCTGTGATGTTATTCAGTTGAGCTATTTAAAATATTTATGTGCTGTCCTGGGGTTTTTTTTCAAGCTGCTAAATACATATTTTTGATTTACCCTGACTATGTAAGGAAGTAAGCATTGTGTATTTATGTGCGTACATCTTTTCTTCAGTTTAAATTCATTAGCTTTTGTTTCCTTTCACATGCTTCAGTATCCAAGATTTTTTGCTGGATCATTGGTTATACTTTTGAATGTTTGTGGTTTTTTTTTTTTTTTTTTTAATTGTCAGCAAATGTATTACAAACGATGACGTGCAGTAGAATGTTAGGTCATTTACACTCTCCTTATGGCAATGACATTGCTTTTCTTCATAAATCTCCTACTAGGAGAAAATAAATTGAATAAAGTATCTTGATTGTCATTTGGTCATCTGTTTCAAACACATTCATTAGCAAAATTCTATCTCTTTGCTGGGTTTCTGACACAGTAGTTGTCTGGTTAAGAAAACAGGCGGCTTTGGTGATTATTTTCATTAGATAAATTCACGTTACTTTGTCTTACAGAACCTGTAACTACACAGTACCTTTAGACCTTACCATTGTTAGTGCTCCTTGCTATATTTAAATAATAATCTTCACGTTGATTACCAGGATCTGTGTTTCCAGATCTCTTTTTTAATTTATTTTTTTATTTAATTTCCCCCCTCTGTAAAGGATAAATTTGGACCTACTTGTCAATACTAATTTAAGTAGGAGCAGGGATTTATTTTATTTTACAGCTATTTTTCAAGTCCTTCATTTTATTTTTTAATTTGATGCATTTGCTTGCTTATCTGAAAATACTAAATTATATGAGTTACTGTGTGGTGTATTTTAGGATGCTTGTTGTAAGTTAAGGAATTTTTGCATTCAGAGATAAATTATTATAATAGCATGTAGTGAATGCAAAAGAGGCTTTTTTTTTTTTTTTACAGGATTTAACACATTTATCAAGCTCTATTCTTACAGCTTTCAATGAAAAAGTTGTATGATATGGATATTATGCTGTCTTTTTTCAATTTAAATATTGATTTGTGTGAAACATTAATATAATGATATTTGCAGTCTACCGTAGACAAATAAAAGCAGAATTAGACATACTAAATTGTTACAAATGTAACACAATATTTAAATACATATGAAGGCTACATTAATAATTATATTGTAGAGCATGAGAGAGTCCGGTTTGTATCCGTCCTCAATTTTTAGACTGTTTTTCAATTCCTTGCACATCATGCATGTGACGGTTCGATGAATATTTTTATGAATAGCAGGAATGAATACTGAATCCGTGCACTAGTGAGCCCAAATCAGCGGAGCCCGAGTGGAGTTCCCCCGTCCTGGTATCATTGGTAGAATTAGATGTAGCTGTTTGTATTCCCTGAATTGACACCCTGAGAAGAATGCTTTGTTTGTTTTCTCAGCAGTCATGTTTAATGCTATTCGCTTATCAAGGTGATCAGCATGGTTCAGATAACACATGCCTGACACAGCCTGCCTTTTTTCACCATCGTGTTGACCTTTTGTCACATTTGCTTTTCTCTGGTAGGCAATTCATGTCTTTAAGTATGAACGGAGTAAATAATTCACATCAATATTTAATATAAATTATTAAAGTTTCTGTCAGCTCTTATAGTTCATGCTTTTATAAAGTTGGAGTAGTTCATCAGCCAAACAGATGAATTGTGCTTCTCAGCTGGACATTAGAGCTCCTCCATAATGCTGTCTTTACAGTGGAAGTAAACAGGGAATTAAATATGAAAGGAAGTGAAGCCTGGTACTTGAACTCTATATATTTTTCAATAATGCACATTCTTTAGGAAGGCTCAAAGTACTAGATAAATATCCATCGTAATTTATTTTGTTATTCTCATACTTTTTTTCCCCCCTTCGTGTTGCAAACAGAAATGTAGAAAACCCCACTGACCCCGGCATTTTCTTCTACTCGTTGTTATTAGCCTTCCTCAGTGCTCCAGCCCCCTTCTTGGGTTTAGGGTGGGTGTACTGGTGTTGGAGATTTTGGGGTTTGGGTGTTTTTTTTTTTCCTTAAGGTTATTTTCTGTTTTTAAAGGTTGATGGGGAGCACTACGATGATGAAGTTTCAGGGTTTTTTTGTCCTTGTTTATAAATTATAGTTTATATTTCGCGGAGTGACCTGTGATTGAAAGTAGATTCTGAAAATATTTTTGAAAGAAGAAATGGTCTGGTGTCTGATTGTAACAGCTATAACGTGTTTATTGCTTCAAGAATTGCATAAAAATAGCATGTTTTGCATAAAAGCGTATAGTAAAAATCATTATGCGCTTACTTTAATTTTATTCCAGTTTAGGTATTTTACTTCAAATTCTTTTGTTACTGATCAGTTCAATGCATGTTGCACAGTCATATGAACTTGTAACAATATGTGAATCACTGAATATCATGCGTCCTACAAATCAATCACAGGGAAGGGGGTGGGTTTGTATCATGTGTTTACAGGTCAAAACCTTTTGCTATACTTAAGTCGTGCATCAACATTTAAAGCTAATCTCTCATCCCTCGTTGTCCAGCAGGTGGCTTTTTCATATATTATTTAATTTATAATTATTTATTGTAAGTGGAAAATGGAATTTAATAATATTATCCTGATCACTTTTTTTAGAAGAACAACGGTTTTTCAGTATATCCAGTTGTATATGATAGGGTCAACGAAAGCATCTAGAGATCTTCAAGTATATAATCTAAATTAAGATTCTAAACAGGCTTTACAGATGCTGGTAACTTTGGCAATTATCATTTTGTTTGGTGAACAGTAGTAAAACAGTGTGCGGTAAAAGTGTTTAGAGAGAGAGGATAAATAAATTGAACAGTTTTGCAATGCAAAGTGGTTTGTGGTGTTTTTGAGGATTTCTTGGCTCTTGCTTAACTGCTATTGTGAAGCCTGGAGCAGATTTTCCCATTGCTAATGCCCTAGAAGTATTAATTCACTTTGATATGCTAATTAGAGGGCATTATGCAAGAAATGAGATTAAGTGGCAGCATGAAGCCATTTGCCTGTCAGTAAATTGAGAGCTTTAGCATCAGGAGGAGCTTTGTTTTTTCTGAGTTTCTCTTGGTTTTGCATATAAATAAAATTGATTGAAAGGTCTAGAGAAGCTTCTAGAACATTGGTGGTTCTTTTTCTCCTTCTATGATTATTTAAACTTCATGTTAAAGCCTTTCTCTGAATATTAATTGATCTAATGGGAGATACTGAACATGAAGAATTTCATTGTATTCTCAGTTACTGTATCTTAACAAAAGGAAAGTATTAGAATTCTTTGTGTCATCTGATTTTTGTGGTATTATTTTAGATATATCTTACAGCTTTGTATTATAACCTCTCTGACTGCTAACCGCTCCTGTGCTGAGAACTGTATCTGCGTGGAGGTATTTTTGCCAATTCTGCTGGTTTTGGGATTGGGATAATGAGGGCCCGACCAGCTGAAGTCGAATGGTCAGCTCGGATTCCTGGCCCATGGGGCCTCGGACATTTATCACCCCCACTCGCTCCCAGCATTTCCCATCATTTCTTATGTAAATCACCCGTATATTTTCTTTCATGTAGGAAGGAAGGGTTGTAATATTGACCATAGATTTTATTCAACTGCCAGAAATTGTGTTAAAGTAACATTAAGGGATTGACTTACAGTCATAAGAGCGAGGAAATTTGGAGTTAATAGTTAAACTCTGCCCTTAACTCAACTCATTGAACCTATTTATTAGAGCATATATGATACGTAAGATCACTGTGCTGAGACCTCTGCAGTATTAGGACGCTCCAGGATGTTTCAAAGACGAGAGTTTCCGATTTAGTTCAAAATTTCCTGGTGTTTTTTTTGTGTGTATGTGTGGTTTTTATTCAGCCTCAGAGTTGCTTTACTACAGTTTTGTGGTTAGTTTTCTTTTTATAATACTGTTTAAAAAATATCAGAGAAGTAATTCTGGAAACTGAACAAAAATTTATCAAAAAATAAAACCAAAGCAAAACTGACCCAAGCCTCTCTAGTCCTCTTTGCCTGAGCGCTTGCAGAATGTTTGCTGTTTGTGTGCCCATCTCCTCCACAGATCGTTGTCGCAAAGTCAATCAGGGGAGTAGTGCTGGAGTGACAGTGCTT
>VYZM01014608.1:357286-412286 GCA_013398915.1 Dromas ardeola | reverse complement strand
ATTCCAATTGGAAAATACTGTTTTTTGACTAGAAGTAAAGTGCGTTTCCAAATCATTACATTTACTGATTAAATGCTCACTTACTGTATTCAACAGTTTAAGGAAGAGTTTACTACAGTAATGCTTCAGTAGATAATATTTGGAATGGAGTAACCATTTTAATGAGGTTCATCGAGAGAGAGATTTCAGCAGGGAGCGTTTCAGGTGTGTTATGGCTTTTGTCTTGTCACAATGCATGTCTCTATAGCATCAGAGAGAAGTTACAGAGCAGCGCTCATCTCATTTAAGACAATAAGAAACTCCGTAGTAAGTGTGAGCAGGAAAGGCAGTGCCAGATAGCTTTGTGTGTGTCTCCTCTTTTAGCAAGCTTGGTAAGTAAATATACTCCTCGGTTTAAATGTACATCACATTTTAACTGTCCTAATATTGATCATCCTATAGAGGAATTATATTGAAGTCTACTAGTTATTAGTGTAAAGAGGGTCAGATGCAGAGACTGGTACAAAGCAAGTGCTCTCATGGTAATGATGCTGCTATTTATAGATCCCCATTTCATTAGTTGCAGAGTTTCAGGGAAGAGATTTTCTCTAGGGGAAATGGATACTTGAAGTTCATTTTCTTCCTGATGCACATTAAGGCAGAAACGTGAACAACCTTCAGTATAGGACACACGATTGCAGGATTTTGGTTGACCATTTTCCCTAAATAGACCTGTAGTTGCAAATAGCGCAGATGTAAAATCGCTAGCTGCTGTTCCAGCCGAGCTTCATTTCCAAATACCTTTCACATTTTTTTTGTTATGAGAAGGATTTTTTTTGTTTTGCCCCTAAAGGAATTTTATTTTTTGAAGGGTGCCATGCCAGTAAACTGAGTACTATTAAAATTTTTTGCTTTATAAAACTAACAAACACATCTGGATCACCTGACTTAAAGCAGTCTGGCTACAGCTGTCATGCACTACCCTGTCTTTACTTGCAGCACCTAAGAAATACAATCTCAGTTAATGAAAACAGGTCCGTGTTTTCTGATATTTACTAATAAATACAAAAATTTCTTTTGAGTATCTCAAAACTCGATTGTTAAAACATACTTAGTTCAATCCTGTGAAATTCAGATAATCAAAGCTCCATATAATTTTTGTGTGCCTGTATTTCTAGCGCTTTCCTTCTTGGAATTCTTGACATCTTGAGTTATTTTTTTTTTCCTTTAAGAGAATATTTACTTAGTTAGTATTCACTTAATTAGAACTGACTGTTTAATGTTTTCTGGGAGGGTATTTATGGTATTTTCTTTGCCATATTTGCATTCCAGAAATTAAGTCCCCATGCCATTATTCGGCAAGGCTTTCATACATTAGAATGATGAATTGAAAGCAGAAATGGGAAAAAGACTGCAATGCAATGAAAATTTAATCAGCGTCTTCTGCTGCTTTAATAAGGCAAATAATTCTTATTGGCCGCTGCGTTAAGGTTTCTAATATTTAATTCATAACAAACCTTGCATTATTCTGCAGCAGCATCGACAGCTCCACTTTGCTGCCTGCCAACAGGCAACCATAAAAACTTAAAAGCAGATGTAAATGTCTAAAACAAGGAGAATGATTGGATCTAAAGCGGTCAGAAAAAATCAACAATATTGCCAGAGAGTTTGATAAATCTTTACACACACTTTAGCAATGTACAAATGATATTAATTAAACTCATTAAACGTGTTGATTTTAAGGATTTGAGGTAACTTTTTTGAAATGTGCCATTTTTTTAGTTCCTGCAGGCCCCCAAATGGAAGCCACTGCAACGCCAGCAGTGCAAGGATGCTTATCGCCATTCAGCTTGAGTGATACTATAATTCTGGAAGATTCAGTTCATTTTCATATTTAGGGTATTTGTTACATTGCAGTGGTAAAATTGTTGTCATTTGTCTTGTGTGGGCGTCTAATGCTGGAATTAAGCATAAGAACAAGAGCTCGTCCCCCCAGTACTGTTTCAGCTCTCTCTTCCTAACAGTATCGTTAATTGATTAAAAAATACGGCGCTAGGAAAAGCCGGTGTTAGTTTTCAGCTCTTGTCCTAAAGCCTTTTTATATCTGGGAAGGCTGTTTGGAAGGCGACGGTGCAACCCCCTGCACCGAATTTTGCACCGGAGATCTGAAGAAATGTGCCGGGGTGCCGGGAAGATGGGATGTAAACAGGCTGTGTAATTCCCGGGATGTGGCAGGGTGTTTTTGTAGCGCGAGCAGCAGCGAATGGCACCCTGCCAACGCTAGGTGCAAGCTCTTGTTACAGAGAGGGGTTGCGCCTGTTCTCATTTCTTCTTGAAATGGCTTAATTGGTGTCAGCACCCCAGGGATAAAGGCCTCTAACACTGAAATCCACACGATTCACCCTGTCTCTGCTCAGTGTAGGGAAACTGGTAACAACTGGTGGTGAATGAGGAGTGAACGGTGCTGTAACAATACTCGATGATGTTTGGGATGACAGAAATTAATACGCACTTGCTTGAAGAAAGCAATGATTAATGGCAGTGAGCAAGGGAATGCTGTCCCTCCTTTAACTCCACTTTGATGGGGATTGAAAAGCAAAAGGCTGTTTTCATTCTCTCTCGAAAGCAGAGGTCACCCAGAGTACATTACAGCAATTTTTCCTCTCTGTTTTTTATTTCATAAATATTATGATAAGCATAGATTAGATAGATTTTTTCACGGAGGCTTAAAAGGATATTTTATGTCTGTTTGCTGTTTGTGCTCAACAAAGAAATCTGATTTCTTCTGTTTACGTGTTAGATCGTTTTACTTCGCGGTGGAATAATTAGTGTAATTAAGAATTTTAAAAGCTCACCGTCGTGTTAGCTTTTCTCAGGTTTTTGCAGACGGAATTTCATGGTCTTCGTTTCCCAAGTGCTGACAGGTCAGAACGAGGCAAGGAGTGTTGCCGAGAAAAGAAAAAAAAAAGGTTAAAAATCCAAGATTCCTCATTGAATTTTTGATGTAAATATATTTTGCAAGATCCTCGCACTTGTCAGCGGCTTTCTAAGCTATTTGATAAAGAATCTTTATTCTACAAGAAGACTGAAATAACACAACAGTGCTTTGGATAATGAATTCTTCATCTAAGCAGAACTTTAAAACAAAGTACAATGTTGGCATTTTTTTCTTTGAGTGAGAGGGCTGATACATCTTTGGGATCCGACAGGAAGACATAAATTAATAGAGTTCTGGAGATCAGTTTCTCATTAATAATCCATTTTGTCATGGTTCTTGGCATTGTCAGCCTAGTAGCTGGTTCGTATTTTGCTAAAGGATAAAAGCACATGATGTCTTAAGGCACAACATACGGAGAAGGAGTTTATCATCTTTTGGAAAAACTATCTCTGAAAAAATAGATTGTTTTGCAGGAAATAAATGTCAATTTCGAGTTTTATGCATTTTTAATCTTCAAAAAGGTTTTTTAGTGTATACACTTGCAAAAATAGAATCCTGAGTTGGAGAAGGTTGTTTCCAACAGCCATTGCTTTGCCTTTGTCCTCTCCTGCCTTCTGGGGTTTGATTTTTTTAGAAAATGCAATGGATCCCAGACCTTTCATACTGCCTTTTTAGACTCTGTGGCACATTGTGTCCAGCTTAAAACATATAATTGAAAAAAAAATGATGGTTTTTCTTTTGAATGGGTAAACATAAAACCTTTGTTACATTCACACTTTCCCAGAAATGTGGGACATGCTCAAAAGACCAATGTATATTTCCCCAGTATTTTCAAAATGGAAAAGGTTGCCTTTTCATGAGTATGACGACATAAATTGCAGTAATTTACCCTTTTGAAGTCTTAAATTTGGTATTTTATATATCTTCAGGTAGTGGCAGCCTGGCAAACAGTGTAGCCACTTAAAAAGTGTTCAGCTTGTGCTGTCATTCCAAGTAAGGAAGAATGGAGACTGATTTAGTTGCGTGCCCTTTATTTTATACACTGAAGAGTGACATAATGCAGATCTCTTAGAACTTGTCATGCTTTTGGGAGGGATAAAGGGGAGGAAAAAAAGACGAGAGCTTAGTTGTAAGGTTTAACTGGACTCAAACATTCATAATTTAGTCCAAGGTAAAACGGTCTGTTCAGGAAGGCATGGAGGGAGGGAGAGGCTCCGGGGAGAGGGCCGAGTGAGTCAGGAATAGTGGGAAGGAAGCGCTGGATGTCCAGACCGCAGTGTGGACCTGGATGTCAGGACTGCAGTGGGGAGCAGACCTGCCCGTGGCGGAGCATCCCTGCACAGGGGGGATGCAGCGGCACCCTCGGCGTATTGTTTGGCAGAGTCGTGGTGGGGGAAGAGGGTCGTGGGCGTAACCAGAGGATGCCGGCTGGGCATGTGGTGCTCCCGGCACAGAGCTCCTCTGGTGCCGTCCCACCACCCGGCGGGTCGCAGTGGGGACGGTCCGCAGGGCAGATAGGGAAACTTTGCGCGGGTATGTGCCAGGGTCCTCAGTGATTTAGCTTCATTCTGAGGGTCTTTCGACCTCCACGAGCTTCATATTCGCTCTCAAGGAAAGAGCGGACCAGATAAAACCGTTGATGCGTCTTCCGGCGTTTCCTGGTGGGTGGATGAGAGGTGAGGGCTGTCTCGCCGTCTGTCCGCGGTGAGAGCTGGCTGGGGGAGCCAGCAGCATTTGACACGTGCCATGGCTAGGAGCGCGGCGTTTACTTCATAAGCAGGAATATACAACCGTTTACAGCTTGCTTTTTTGCCTGAAAACAGGGAAGGTTTGAATTATGAAGATTTAGAACATGCTTCCTTACACGGAGTTGCAAAGGACATTTGTCTCAGCACATTGTAGTGAAATTTTAAAGAGCAGGTTTTGACAGGAGACATTTTGCTGACACAGAATATTTTGTTCACTTCTGACTCTCAAATAAGTGCTACTTCTGTCATAATGATTGATTTATATTCGTTTTAGACCATACATTTTACATCCTCTCTTTTAGTGCTTATGGCTACACAGCTTCAGAATAGCACAGTTTTAAAACTGTTATGAGCCTGGCATCACATTTCACATTCCACTAATAAAAAAAATTGGTTGTAATGGGTTGTAGGTATTTTGTGGCATGGTATATTTAGAATAAAATGCTAATTTTTATTATCTCCTGGAAAAAGAAAAGTTTAAAATGAAGACTCCTGTTAAGAAATTGGTACAGAGTTGTAATCGAAATTATTCCTATTAACAGAGCCGTGAAAGGCCGCGTGACCTGCAGAATGCTGTTCCCACGGCTCTTACCATAGGTGCTGTGAAATTAAGTGCTGAGCATCTTCCCCATCCCCTGTGGTGTGGTGGCAGCTGCTGGCACTCGGGGAAGCGCCGGGTTCCTCCCGGGTCCAGATCCAGCCCTTCGTCCCTCTGGAAATCCCGGCCCGGGCAGGCGGATGCTCTGCCTTTACATTAACCCAGGTGCTGCCCTTCACTCGCACAGCTCAGCAGATAAATACTTTTTTGTTTTGTTTGTTTTGTTGTAAGTTTTGTTTGAAACATGTTCTCCAGGTAGCAAAATCCTTCTCATTAGAGCAGGGCCCTCGCGTGGGCACCGGGGTTTGGGGCAGAAGCAGCTGGTTTGTGTCCAGGCGTGTCCCGGAGCACGAGGAGGCTCTGCTTTCCCCCCGCCGAGGGTCTTGTGCTCTGCGCCCAGAGCCCTTCACGCTGCAGTGGTGCCTTGTAGCTTTTGGTGACAACGACTGGCGCCACAGCCTGGTCTTTTCCTTCAAAATCAATGCTCAAGCACATCTTAGTATGGAATTATAGTACTTATCCTTCCCATCTTTAAAAAACATCCCTAGGAACATATTACTGAGCGTGGATGTGAAGTAAAATGACTTTGGTCAGAGAGGGCTCGTTCTCTGAGCCCTTCTTTGGCTGGGAGACGCGACGCTTTGTCCTCTGAGCTGGTGAAGAACAGGCAGTATGGAAGGGGTCAAATTCGGCTGCCTTTGGCTTTGCGGCAAATATATATACATATTGAGATATTTAATTCCTAGAGAATGAAGAAACTAGTATTCACGCGAGGCTTCAGGAAAAAAGGGCTTCCAAGATGTTACAGATTTTGGAAATATTTGACAATGTTAGCAACATCAACTACTGACAAAAAACCCTCTCTCCAGAAAATCTTTCACAGTTGTGCCAAGAAAAGCAGCTTCGATGGAACATTTTCATAAACTATCATCAGTTATGCAGCAGCAGCTTCACAAATCAGAAATGATATCTTCAGGCACTGCTGTCAAGTGTTATTCAAATAATACCAGCCTCACATTTGAATAACAGCAGACATTTTGAATTAATTAATCAGATGAGATAGTCTAGGCCTTTTCTCATTAGTCTCTGGGTCAGGCATGGGAAGATATATGCGTTGGTGATGATATACTTGTCTTTAATCGTGATTTATGAAGATTTAGGATTGTGTGTGATTTGTCAAAGGTTCTGGGAAAAGGCTGGTGCATATTTCATTACCTAATCTGAGATTGATTTCGTGATGCTGAGCGATATAACCCTATTGTTCGGGTATGTGGGAAGCGCAGGTAGACACGGCATCCCAGGGTTTTACTGGCTTATCTTTGCGACTGTCAAACAATGCTGTAAACTTTTACTGCCAGCAGTTAACAATTCCCGCTTTAATTATAGGCAAATTCTTCATTCTGTCCAAAGGGGAAGCTTCAGTAGTTATTTAGTTAAAAAGCATAACAGACCTTATAACTATGACCCAGTGTAAATCATGGACAAAGTTGGCAAATTTCATGGCTTGGTCATGGTGAAAATATAAAATTTCATGGTTTGTCACAGATTAATAGAAAAATCCTATTAAAACTGTGCAAATAACAGAACAACAAGTTAGGTGGAGATCCTTACATGGCACCTTCCTACTCACAGGATTTATTTTTGGTTGAAATCGCTACTAACGGCACAAGGCCCTCTACATGCTTTTCTTTGCTGCGCTGTTTTCTATTCAGTTTAATTAGTATTTGTTGTTTGGTTTGGACTGAATAATTATCATGCAATTGTTTTGAAGCATTATTTACATAAAAAAGCATGTGTTACATTGCTTCTGCAGTGAAAGGAGCCTTGAAAACGAAATATCCGAATACAAATTGTGTATTTTTTTTAAATCATACAAATTGCTGTATCTAATAATTCATCAGTAACGGGGACCTTCTGTATTGGCGCAAGGTCTGGCAGCGCGGCAGGTTCCCGAAGAAGAGCCCGTGGCTGCCAGTGTGGCGGGGGGAAGCGCTGGGTCCTGGCCGCGGCAGCCAGCCCTGCCCACAGCTCTCTCAGCAGCAGGCTGTGGACCAGCCTCCAGTTCCCTGCAGGTTGCTGAGCACCCACATCCTCATTCGTAATCAAAAAGTTCATGCCTTTTGCTGTTCTTGGTACAACCTTGCAGCCCATCTACCACGGCTCCGGCGACGCTCCCTGTGCGTGCAGGACGCAGCAGCAGCCCTTGTTAGTTCCACGCAGTTAGCCCACGCAGCCGTTAGTTCCCCCGTTCAGCCGCCTGCCCTGAGCACAGGCTGGTGTGGGGAAGCTTTAACATACGGGGCTTATACTATTTTGGTTTGTCCTAATTTGATTGTATCTAGAATTTTGATCAGTGATACGGGAATTTGGATCTAGGCCAAGATACTCCAAACATACTGAGCTCTTCCAATGGATCCTCTTCTAGAGGGAGTAGTTTGTTGCCGAAGTGGCCAATTTAAGAAGAAAATGGCAGTTGTTCTGCATTGGAATAATGATAAAAAGGAATCAAAGTCTCAGAATAAGGACTTTTAAGAACGACATCAAAATAGTCATCACAATAGCAGTCAGTGAAAGCTTTGTACCTCAAATAGCCCAGAATTTCACATATGAAACTTATCTTAAAAAATGACTTTGTGCTATTTTCATGTGAGGCTTTCCTTCACAAATATAAGGTCTAGAAATAAATTTTTAAGGGAAGGGTGCAATGGTTCAAATAATCACGATTCTGAAATCTCGACCTTTAGGGGAGACAAAATGATGGGTCTTGGCAAAAAGGAAAAATGCCACAATGTGAGAAATAAGTTCATGATTCCTCGATGGGTATTGTTTATATCAAGTTTCACAATTAACTGTTGTCAGGTCATCTGCATCAAGAACTTCATCTGCACTCTAACCAACTACCATGTGCAGGTAGTAATTAAAAGAACAGCTAATGACAGTGTGGATAATAATTTTTCTTTTTTCCCCCACCACAGATAGTCATAAAATATAGAAGGGAAGAAAGAAAAAAGTATTGCTTTGGATTATTGATTAGTGTTTTGCTAATAAGAAATTAAATTTATCGACCACTGCCATTATGCAGCTTTGCTTCCCCATGAGTTAGTCGGCAGCTCCAGGCAGGCTTCAGCGGGCGCCGAGGCTGGCCGCGCGCTGTCAGAGGCATGCCTCTGGAGAAGGATGCTTAACCCGATTAGCCAGGTCATTTCTCTCTTTTTGTGCAGAGGTCAACAAAAAAGAATTGTTTTCTTAAGTCAACTTTTCGCAGCTTTCATTTTAAAAGTAAAAACATCTCACCAACTTGCAACCACGTTCTAATGCACAGATACTCTGTTTGAAGATGGGAGCCTCTGTCAAGTGACACGGTGGTGTAGTGATCACTGTTATGCTTAAACTCCTGTAAATATGTTTGTTAATAGAAGTTACACAGACACAACTGAGATACCAGATTCCTCGGCATGTACTGGCATCGAGACTTTCAGTGTCGCTGTGCTGCCCCTGAAGGAAGCGTGTCCCATTCCCTCGAATTTGGGCTGTATTTCTCTTTAGAAGCATAAATACACGTTATACTTTGTAGGTGGATGGAAAAGATTAGCACTAGTCTTTAGAAACAAAAGAGGAGGCAGAGAGTGCATTCCATGGAGAAAACATTAATTTCCAAGACTTTTGGATAAGAGGATCTCCTTTTTGAAGACCGTGAGCGTGAAGCTCCCGTGGTGTCCAGAGTGACCACTGTGTCACCCGAGCACTTGTAGGTGATGCACTAATGTGTCTTCAGGGGACAGCTGGGCTCAGTTTGGGGGTGTCAGCAAAACCCTAGTTCTCGACTCAAATCACGAGTCCACCGCATATATTAAGCTTTGCATTTAGGTCAGCTTTCATAGTTAGAAAGGGCTCCTGGGGCTCTGAACCCCAGTAACCCAGCTGCTCCCAATGCACATGTGTGCCCAGCTCTGCGGGTGCCTGGCTCCGGGGGCTTGTTCGGGTGAGGTGGGTCCACACTGGGACCATCACCAGCGGGGAGATGGTCTGCACCTCCTCAGCCCCAGCTGGGAAAGGTGACCCTCGCACATGGGCTCCCGTGGGGGCGGCTCGGGGAGGGACCCGAAGCGTCGGGGGGAGGAAGGGGCATCTGTGGAGGCGAATGTCCCCAAGCAGGAGCACCGGGAGCTGCAAGGTGATGGTGCCTCGTCCTGTTCTTCTGCCCCAGCTCACAAAAACTCCATCCCTGGGTGCTGGGTGGCATTCCCTGCGGCTCTTCTGCTGTCGCCCCTGCTAACAGGCAGCATTTCACATCAACAGCGAGGTGGGAGTGGGTCTGGGATCCTGCATCCAAATGAGGGTGCAGGGATGCTTGCTCAGGGCTGATGTAGGAAATTCCTCGAGTTTTCCAGCGTTGCCAGTCAGTGCAAAGCATTTCCTGTGTAGGAATTACTCAATACCGAGTCTATGGTTTTGTATGGCCTTTGGGAAGATGATAGCTGGTTTTCTGTGTGACTGTTCGCTCTGTTCACGGTACTTTTCTACACTTAAGAGTGCAGAGTGCAGTGCAGTTTCAATACAAACATATACTTCTGTATATTAAGCATGTGCATTAATATATTATTATTACTTGGACTAATAACAAATAGTAGTCAGTCAGTGAGATAAAAAAGGACAGAGTTCAATAGTAATTCTCAGACAGCTTAGCAATTACCCAGACAGCTTGCAGTCAGAAAAGCTGTTCAAATCTAGGATTATGAACTACACTGATGGCAGCTCTACTGGGTGGAGTTTTAAAAGACTGTGAGTATGTTTGCAAGTAATTGCGAGACTCCTTTCCAGCACTCTCCTGATGAACTTCTCTTTTACAAGCCAGAATCAACGACCGTAAAAAAACCCTCCAAAAGCCAGTAGGCTGGTTTCCAGAAGCAGTCAAAATTATTTTTAAGTGTATATTTTCTGTATCAGAAAGGTGTCTGTGCTTGCAAGCATCTTGGAGATTTTTCATCCTTCCTCCTTAATGGCACAAATCCCAAATGCCTTTCATTTCCGTGACAATAGTCAGCATCAAACAACATGCTCGGCAACACAGGTTTTGTGGCTTTGTTTTTAAAAATCAGCGCATCGCCTTCCTTTACGAGTGAAGGTGGCTTCTTCCCTTGTTACTTCAGATGGTTTCATCCATTGCTGTTCGTATTTTCCATACCCACTCGCTGCTGCTGGCGATGCTGCGGGTGAGACCCACCCCAGCCAGGGGAAGGCCAAGGGAGCGCTTAAGTCCCATCTAAGCCTCAAGGCATAATCTCAAAACTTCTTTAGGAGCGGGGTCAGCGAGGCTTGCGTTAGCCGTTCAGCACGCTGCTGGCACAGGGGCACCCGGGGGGATGCGGAGCTGGGGCTCGGGGGGCATCTGCCATTCCTGCTCCACGGCACCAGCCCGGGAGAGGAGAGAGTTCAGATAAAAACTTTGTTTTTGAAGTGCTTGAATGAAAAAGGGGTGTTGTTGGATTTTGAGCTTTTTTTTAGGGCAGTACATGATTTTTTTATGGGACGCATTAAATTCTGTACCTCCAGCGAGTGTTAAAGCCACCTCATCACTCGGCACCGGAGGGGAGCGCAGGCTCTGAAGCAGGAGAGGCAGCTGTTAAGAGATTTCCATCTCAGCAGCCTCTCATGCCAATAGGATTGTGATTTGGGAATATAACAAGGCTTTGGGGGCTAAGGTTAATAAATAACCACTGTATTCCCTTTACCGTTTTATTCTCTGTGCCTGGCCCCAGTGCCTTCAAAGCCCAAGCAATTATCAGTCCCTGGGCTGATGTATTTGACATAAGCCCATATATTCTTTAAACAGGAAGCCTTCACCACAAATTTTGCTTCAAAAAGACTGTTGAAGGGAAAAAAGGTCATTTGAGTGGTTGAGTATCTGTACTCGGATGCTGCCAATAAGTGCTGTATTTGCAGTGGCTGGGTTTTTTATCCTCTCAGTCGGAGGGAGCCCAGTACATGGTATGTATTTTAGGTCACGTTCTTCCTGCTGCTGGAGACAATGCGTCTTCTGTCTGCGAGGCTGACCCTTTTCACATCCAGAGTATTTGTTGTAGGGGTGTGGCTGAGACAGAGCATCTTGGGAATTAATTCAAATTCTTTAGTTACAATCCTGGTTAAAAGATCAAGGCGTTTTCAGTCATTCCTGTCATACCAGGTCCTAACTAATGTAACAGAGACTGTGCTTTTGGCATCAAATGCATTCTCGCTCTACCTCAGAAGGAAGGTTGGCAGACACAGGTTTTTATAAATCACTGTAAAAGCACAGCTCAATAATCTGAAGTTTGTAGCTGATAAGAAAGTTCTGGGCAGCATGGACTTCAGTCTACAAATTTCTGAGTACTTCCCAGCAGTCTCAAGTGAACATTTAATACACGATTGCCCAAAGGGAGAGGATCCAGGGGACAGCCCATGGCGCCCGAGGTGCCGCTGTGGGGCTGCCCATCTTTCTGAGGGACACTGCGTTATCAGGTCCACTCGGAGGGTCCGTTGGTTTAGGAAAATGCTGGGTAAATCCATTACATTCGTATGTACCAGCATCAAAATGGACTTCTTCCTCCACGAAGAGGGACTGGGACATAGGAGGTGTAACGTACCCTCCAACCAAAAGCTGTAGCTCAGTGTCGTCTCGATTAATTCACACTTTTGTTGCAGTCCTTGCGTTTAAGCCTCTTTTTAGCTTCCATTACAGTTTTTCTGTCCTCATCCCATTCTGTAGGTACTCAAGATGGAGTTTAACTATGATGCCATGGTAACTATAACGCAATTCAGAAGTTTTAATGGCTTAAATCGTCAAACTTGCATAATAAAGTTAATTGGAGTCTATCAAAAGTGTATATGTTACTATTTATTTAGTAGCTTTTTAGAATTTATCTTTAAATTTACAAGCCAGTAGACTAGAAATATTTCAGTGCAGTACAGTGTTCTTGCCGATGAGCAGGTACCTTCCACCGGGCATTGCGTCACGTCACTAATGGTACATCCAGTTGTGCTCCGACATAATGCTGAAAGCTCTCCCGTAAATCAAGCACTTCATGGGTCACAATGCTCAGAAATAATGCAACGCCAAACATAAACGTGGTAGCGCTGTTCCCAAGGCACCAAGGAGTGGGAATCTTGACTAATTTTCAGATGGAAATATGTATGGGTTTTGTTGAGGCTGATGTGTGTTAATATGCAGCGTTGCATTAGTTGTTGCTTCATCCACTGAAATATGAATATGAATATAGTTCGTGGGGCAGGAATAAGCAGCCGGCCAGGGAGGAGGACGGTGGCTCTGGCGTGTTTGTGTCAGCCTTTGACTTTGTATTGTGCACTTTTCTGAGAGGTTTTGATCACGGGTGCTCCAAAGCCTGGCAATACCAGAGAGGGGTGGGGATTTTTTCTCTTGGTTGGTTTTTTTTTTTGTTCTAGTTCCATTTTTTTTCCCAGGCAGATTGTCTGATGAAGAACCTTCTTTTGTTGTCTGTGCTTCAGTTCTCCTCATCCCACTAATCTGAAATACTGTAATTACATCTCCCCGTCTCCTGCTACTTCCTCTCTCTTGCTCTGAAGGAAAGAATCCGCCGTTCCCTCAGCTGTGCCCGTGCTGTTTGTGGTGAGGACTGGAGCAGGGAGGTGCCGGGGCTGGGGGGGACACAGCTGAAAGGTCTGAGTTATCAGAGGGGAGGCCAAGAGATCTGGGTCTCTGCAAGCTCTCGCGTCCTTCCCTAAACCGAAGAGTACTCTGCCAGAACAAGGGGCAGATTTAAGCTCACATTTCCCAGCGCAGTCCCAGTGCACTCCCAGTGAACTGCACAGGATTGTAGATGGGTTGCAGAGTGTTTTGCTCGACTGGGAGATAAGGAGCATCTCTCTGTTGAAAATCCCACCTTTTGGCACAGAAGGTAGAGACCATGCGCTGTGACAGCTGTGGTAGTTAGAGTAATTGTGTGACACCTGAGCAGACACTGTCTGCTCTGGGCAGAAGTGAGGACCAAGACATTCAGGACCAGCACCTGAATGTGCTCTGCTCCAGAGAACGTGTGACTGGCAAGGGACAAAGTTTGCCGTGTCCCCGTGAGCTCACTTTTCTGAACCTCAGTATGCTGTTGAAGGAGCATCTTTCTAAAAATGATGTACCAGAATGTTAGTGTTTGTTTGGGATGAATTCTTAATCTTCCTTCTTAGCCACGAAGTGGTGGACTCAGCAGGGAAAGAGAAGGGCTGATGTGTCCTAAGGCTTCTTCCCCTCCACGAGGGCGAGACATCTGGTTTACACTGGGTGCTCTAGCTGAAAAGGTGACTTTTGGCAAAGCGGTGCTGGCCGTGGGATCTGTTCTTTCCCAACCTGTGTCTCCACCTGTGTCCATGAACAACTGTGTTCTCCCTCCCCACGGGGGCTCTTACGGAGCTGGAGTTTCTGAGAACAGCGGGAAGGGAGAAGGTTCTGGTGGGGGCGTGTGGTTGATAGTTGGATTTTCACCCTGCTTTATACACACACATTATTTCAGTTACACGTTACAGCGACAAAGTATCATCTCCAGGGGGACAGCAGAAAGACGCGTTAACGCTGCAGCCACATACTATGCTTAACGCCGCAGAATCGATTAGTGCAGCGGTGACATTTCGTTATCCTGAGAGACAGAAGCTGGAAGTGTTCTTGAAAGTGCAACCTCCGACACCAGGCGGGTGACACGGGTGGGGGCCCCTCCACCCTCCGCACGCCCAGCTGCCGGCCGGCACAGCCCCGGCTGCAGGGAGCCCTGCTGCCGCCGCCACCGCTGAGAGCCCCTGGCAGCAGCACTGCCTTGTCCTCACCCAGTCTGGATGCGAACAGAGCATCTCCCCGGGCAGGTGTCGCTGCCCTTCCCGAGTCCCTGCCGTATGCAGAAATGGCACCCGTGCGAGGAGAGGGGCTGGCAGGGCCGAGCGTGTGGTGGTGGAGCCGCTGCCTCCCCGCTTGTGCGCCGGCACTGCACCAGGAGTGGAGACCCGCCAGCTCCTGATCCCGCTGGCTCCCAATCCCGCCAGCTTCTGATCCCTGCTGGCTCCCGATCCCTGCTGGCTCCCGATCCCTGCTGGCTCCTGATCCCCCCACGCACGGGACTGGGTCATGGAGCAGGTTTGTCCTGTGGTGTCGGTGCGTGTGATGAGCAGCCAGGCCGATGAAGCCCGGTCTCTCCCTGCAGACGGTGCGCGGGAGGGTGATGGCGAGTGGTAGGGAAGCGGTGGGTGCACCTCCCTCCCGGCGCGGTGCCCCATCCTCCGCGGCGCTGGGGCAGCGGGTCTCCTCCCTGCCAGCGCTGTGCCGGCACGGTCATAGTGTGGCTCCTGTTTGCCAGTACAAAAAGAGGATGTCTCTGGTTATTCTTGGAGCAGGGAACATGTAGTTTTTGGAGGATAATGCTGAGGTACTTGCACTGTATTGAAAAATTAATATACTTCTGTTGCTGCTGGAATTGGAGTCTGATTAGGATTGTTACAGTACCGTAGTTTTAGCTTTTAATTACTTACTACATTACACAGTATCTAACAGCGCTAATAGAGTACAGAACTGTCATAGCTTTTGTTTTAAAGTGCAGTACTGTATGGTGCTTAATTGTGTAACAATGTTGTTCAATTACATCTGAAAGTGTTTAATAAAGTATGGCACAGAAAAGCAAATCGGAGTGGCATGTGTTAATTGGTGTCCGCGTCATTGACTCCATTTGGTTATAGTGATCACTGGGATATGAGGATCAAATGGCAGGTTGCCCAAATGGAGTCTTCGGACCCAGCTCTCTTATTTGTACCACTTACACGTGCTCGCGGTCTCCCACACTTGCACAGACTTTTGCACCACGCAGACGCGGTGCCGCTCAGAAGCTCTGGGGAGGACGCCCGCGCCTGTGCCCCTGCCCCGCGCGGCTCCAGTGCTGCTGCTCCCCTCTGGGCTGGCAGAGCACCGCAGCCGCGGCACGAGGAGCGGGACGTGGGCACCCCCGTTCCCCGCCGCAGCCGGCCCCGCTCCGACCTGAACCCCACACCGCTGGTACCCAGGCTGGCGCTGCTTTCCCCTCTGTGGGCAGCCTCCAGTTATCCCAGCACAGCGCTGGGAGGGAGGGAGGTAGCGGTGGAGGGGCCAGAGCACCCCTGCGCATCCCGCCTGGCCAAGCACAGCACTCCGCAGTCTCCTGGGCCGCAGGGACTCCCTTAAAGGCAGCGGCAAGCAAGCCAGGCTGTCGGCTCAGCTCCTGGTCCTTGTCCTGAGCCTGCCGAACGCTGCCAGAGGGCTGAAGAGGACACTCGGGAGCGTTTCCCCTCGGAAGGTGCAGGAGGACGAAGATGCTTCTGGTGTCACCTGGCTCCCCTCAGCGTGGGTTCGCTGTTTCCCGCGAGAAGCCCATGGCCAGCTCTTAACACGGGGCTCTCCCTTCCAGCCGAGAGACCCCCAAACTCCTAGTGCACGGCACCCTGCCCCGGCCACGGCCCCGAGAGCTGCTCCTGATGCCCCAGACCAGCTCGGGAGCCCCGAGCAAGCTCTCCTGCTGCCCGCCCATTGCTTTTCTTCCTTCCCGCTCCCTCCCGGCAGCTGGGTGGCCAGAGCGGCCGGGCTGAGGCCAGGGACACCCTGCCGCCGTGCTGGCTCCTCAGTACTCGCTGCTGTACGTAGCCGATTCACGGATGCATACGGACTGGTACTTATAGTTATTTCCTGAGTGGTGATATTTTTCATATCGATGTTCTACTTTTTACCCCATTTCACTGAAATGTTCTCTGGAAGTATTTCTTCTGGAATAAACATTTCAGCACATCAGGTTTGTTCCATAAGGGTTGATTGTGAAATTACAGCCTTCTTTCCTGCGAGCGCTGTGCTTTTGTACGGGATCAAATTGCATTAGTTATTTTTTCCTCCAGTATAAACACAGAATAATAGTGATATCTTCATTGTATCATATTTCTGAATGAAAAAATAATCACAGATTTTCATGCAGCATAACTACAGCGCAGGAATGCTTTTCTCGCCAGCCGGCCTCCCGAGGTGGCATTGGGACCGCGTGGCACCAGCAGTGCCCGTTATGTTTGGCCGGAGCCCCCCGCAGGCATTTCCACCCTCCCGTTAGGGCCGCAGCGCTTACCGCCACACATTTTCTACATTTGCTTGCATGTGGTCCTGGAAGCCACCTAGCATGCAGGTCATGTGCCCTTAATTTTCATTATGAATGAAGAGTAAAATGTGAAGGTTATTGCCTGGCAGTACAAATGCACTGTGTTTTTTTTATTTAGAAGCTCTATTAGAAGTGTCAGGAGTCCCATAACAAAGCAGGGCAAATATCCGCAGAGACACCTTGTTGAGAAAGGCAACTTGGCTTCTAAAAGGTTTGAATATGAATGCGGTTGTTTCTAATCAAGCAGTCCTTGAAAAGAATTCCGCACTATTACTTACGTGTCTCTCTTTTTTTTCTTTTTTTACTTGTAATCAGCCCATTTTCCTCCTCAGGAAACCCTGCTCGTGCAGCCTGCGGCAGGGCGGGAGTGGGCACAGCCAACAGGGGACAGTGGGGCCGGGGGAAAACCCCACGTCAAAATATCTCCGTGTCCAGAAAAGTAGCTCAGGATTCAAAATGGATGCGGTCAGAAAACCACCGTGTTTTGGAAGTGAGAGGCCGTGCTCCCTGCTTCCTGCTCCCTGGGAAAAGTGAACCCCTTTGGGATTTTTGAGGCCGTCCCAAAGGGCACCTCCTGAGGCGAGACACAGCCACCTTCGACAGGACCGAACCCTTTAATTTTCGGCAGGACAATGGCCATGTTCTGCTCCTCAGACAAGTGCATGCAGAGCCGCGGGGACTGGCGGGCCGGTGCTGCAGCCCACAGCGGGCGCTGCCTTCGCCACCGAGCGGGGACCCCCTTTCCCTCAGTCAGGGTATTTGTTCTGGCTTGGCGGTGGCTGTTGTGACTCGCTGCCGGTGGCACCCGCGCAGTTTGGGACCCGGGGAGGACCGGGATGCTGTGTGTCCCCCAGGGAACGGCCGGGTCGCAGCGCCCGCGTTGCTGGCGGGCAGTGCTCACGTTCCAGTGCCACGCTTGGCTCCAGGTCCCTAGCGTGACCGCTGCTGTGATGGCCTGGGCAGCGAGCGCGGGGGTCTCCTCCGGAGAGGGGTGAGGTGTCTCGGCAAACCCCCCTCCGGTCCCCATCAACGCCCGTCCTGCCGGGCTCCCCATCCCCTGGCCATGCTCGCGGGACGCCTTTTAGCTCCAGCATCTTCAGAACACTTACAAAACCTCCCTCTTTTTTTTTTTATTTATTTTATAAATTGTCAGTGTTTTTTCCCTCTACGAACCTGTAGCATCTGGCAGCAGGAAAGTACAGTAGGACTCGCTGGCACCGTGGTGCAGAGCCTCGAAGAATTCCGTATTGTGACAACACATCAAAATAAATTGCTGTCAACAGACCAAAACACCAAGTGCTGTGATTCTGTCTGACGTGTGAAGACTCAGACAGGCTGTCTTGACAAGTTGTGGTGGAGCACCTGCAATTGGCAGAAGACAGTGATATAAATCTGATTTGCCTGATATGCAGCACCTAGATATCGTTAATGTTGGTGACAATAACTCTGCATAACATTCCCGAGACATAGATCTGATTTTTTGTCTATTACTTGTGTTGTTTTTTGTCACTCTCTGATACTAGCTCTGCTTCCCTCCCTTGCTCAGGGTCTGCCTAGGAATTGCTGTGAATAATAAACCGTATTAAAAAAAGGTAAATAACAAATTAAGGTTTAATTCAGCCTCTTCTTGAGTGTAGAAAAGGCAGTCATTGTCCTGGCTGCTCAAGGCAAAAGATATGCCATGAAATTTTATTTTACACTAATCATAAAAATAATCATGGTGGAAGTTGTATTAATTTCTAACTCGCCGCCAAAATATTGAAAATAGCAGGTTAAAAGCCATGAGTTGCAGTAAATCTTTTCTGAAATGTATGTGGTTTTAAACTTCTAGAAGAGGAAAAGAATCGTTGAATAGGTGGTTAATTTTTACCTTTCGTTATCAATAAATGGTAATTCTTTACAGTAGCAGCATATATCACAGCTCATTTATGAACGCATGAAACATATCTTGGCTCTGGAGTTTAATTACTGGAAGTTAACACTGTCTTCCCTGTCTCAGCCCTTCCTCGCTAACACCGATGGGATGTATTCCATCCCGACGCTGGCAGGTACTAGAAAACAGCAACGCATGTGAATTTGAATTTCTATCTGTCGTTGTCCCCTCTGCATATTTAAAGTCTTGGGATTTGCAACATTTTTGCGTGTGGCAATTGCAAAGGGTGTGTGGAGTTGTTGTGGCTTCAGAGGAAAGCCCGCGCGGTGCAGAAGATGCGTTTGGTGGGTGGCCCGCTGGCCGCGGGGCAGAGCCATCCCCTCGAGGTGCGTCGGGGCTTGAGCGGTGCCCGCGGCGGGTGCGGGGCGCGGAGCCGCTGGGGCGTGTGTCCCACCTCGGCCGGGCGCTGCTGCCCGGGGCGCGGGGTCGCCGGCGCAGCCCCGCTCCCCCCTGGGGCCACCTCTGCTGGGCGCCTGGTCCCAGCGCCGGGGTCAGCAAACCCAGCGCCGCTCCATTGTGGCGGCCGATGGAGAGGCAGGGTGCGGTGCAGCGCCCGCGCTGGAGCGTGCGTTAGTTATTGTTGGCAAAACGTGCCGGAACTCCTTTGGCAGCCAACTTCAGAAATGTCACTGACCAGTCCGAGAGGCTGTGAGAGCAGAAAAGAGGTTTTTGAAATTACCATTCATTCTTGTCTGTATTGTTATTTTATCCCTTAAAGGCTGCTAATGAGAAATAGAGCCTCATTATGATTTTAAGGATGAGAGAGGAAGGCTTTTAATTAATGATATGTAAATGGTCTTGAATTGATTATGTTAGAATATCAAGAGAGATGGGTAGAAGCTGTGGTGTAATATATTTTAATTAAGAATTAATTAAAAATGATGGCAATTTCATAAAGCCTCACAGAAAATAGTGGAATTTACTTTCTGTCAGGAGTAAATTAGCCAGTGATTAAATAAAGGGCCTGCATTAATAGTGGAGTTATTTTTAAACTGTGCTATGAAGAATTGTGTAATTTTCCCTAAATAAGTAAAATAAAAATGTAATGTTTGCAAACAAGTTTTGGAAATGATGGCAGAATGCAAACTTAGTTTTGTGCCCTCCTTGTGTCACGATACTTTAGAAAAGTGATTTTAAATGGCGCACAGGGCGGGTGCGGTGGTTGGGGCAGCCAGGGCTGGCTGCGGTGCAGGCGGGTGGCGCGGGGCGGCGCGGGGAGTCGCGGCGGGGACGGCGGGAGGGTCCTGTCTGGGGGTGCCTGCGGGGAGTCGCATTCCCCAGAGCTGCTCCTGCTTCTGCCCAGTGCCCTCAGCCTCCCGACGTCTCCACAGGGGAGAGCTTCCTCCACGACACGCGTGCACACACACACAAATACATATATATATATATATATGGCCATGCCGGTGTGCTCAGTTTGAGCAGAACCCACCACTGTGGCGCTCCCTGCCCCACAGGTCCCTGGCATGGCCAGCCCATCATGTGGGCATCCGCCGTCCACCGTGAAGGACACGAGTGGCACGTCTGTCCCCGCGGGGTGAGCAGGAGGTGTCCCACCACCCTCCGTCGCAGGGCTCCTCCTCGAACGCCTCTGGGAAACCGCAGCTTTGCTTTGCTGCCCCAAGCACCAAGAGCTGGCGATGGGGTGTCCACCTCCGCCACACGCAGGCATCGGAGTGGGGCTGGCTGCGCCGATGGCCGCGGTGGGGACGGCTGCTCTGCTGCAGGCTGCGGGGGAACCCGTGGGGGTCCTCTGTCCCTCTGCGGTGCTGGTGGCGGCGCTGGCTGCTCCCGCGCAGCCTGAGCAAAGGACAGTTTGCCAGGCATGTGCCCTGCCCTCACGCTCACCGCCATCCTCAGCACGTCCTGTGGGGACTGGGAGCTGCAGCACCAGCACGTACCTGGGGAATAACCCGAGCTGTTATTAACAATCCCGCAGAGTCCAGCCCTCCGGCTTTACATGGGTCCGCAAACGCCCCGGGCTGGGGGCCGTTGCTCCCACACTGGCCGTTGTGCGAGTTCCATGGACTTGCACATGCCGTTCTCTAAATGGGCTTTATGCACTTGTTTAGTCGGCTATTCAATAAAGAGCATTACCATAGCAACTGCTCCATCACATGGTGTACACTCATGCTGTCTCTGAGATAAAGAGCACATTTTAAAGCAGCATATTCTTAATGTCGATGTCCTAAAATGCAATTTTTGATGATTATTATTATTTTTCTGGGAGAATATTTGTGATAAGCAACCGTGCCTCCTTAGTGTCTCTTAACTCCTTTTACTACTACTTTGTTGGCAGAGGACTGTGTGCCTACAGTAATTTCTTTTTCATTTGTAGATTTTCACATACAGATCATAAAATATTTGTTAGTTCAAGTCACAGCATGGGGCCTCGTGTCAATGGGATGCAAGCATTTTTGTTGCGTTTAGCAGAGTTTGTCTCCGAGTGCTATTTCCAGACAGGCGGTAGCCGGTGCCCGATGCTTGAACCTGACTTTGTTCCTCTCCCGCGCGCTGCAGGAGAGCAGTCCCCATGCAGCTGGCACGTCGGTAGCTCCTACGGAGACTAAACGTGTCCCCGCGGTGGTGTGCTGCTTCTCCACTGGCCTGTGAGATGGGGGGCTGGCGGTTGGTCCCCTCCCGCAGCAGCACGTGTGGCTCCATCCCGGCGCCAGCCAGACGAGACCCTCGTGCCGCAGGACGGGCACGGCGGCGGGAGCACGGCACCCCCGGCACGGCCGCTGCTCTGCCCTGGCTCTGGCCCCTGCGACAGGACCCGAGCGTGCCGCAAACAGCTTAGGAAATGCCACGTGCCCCCCTCCGTCCGCCACCGCAGGGGGCTTGTCACTGCCCCCCTGTCACAGGCCGGGGAATGATTTTCAAAAATATTTGGGGAAAGTTCTTCACAACTGGCTGCCCAGGCCTAGAGGAGAGGATACCAGAGGCTGCGGGGCTGCGAGATGTGTTGTTAAATTGAGTAAAAGCCCATCGGAGCATCAGGGTGCATTCCCTGCTAAGTACTCTGCTCCCCACACGATGCTATCTAATTGTTTCTTGAATGATCTCAGCCTTTCTGCCTGGCTGAACCTGCCTGCCAGCCCATTCCACGCTCAGGGTTCTCTGCGTGAAAAAGGGCTCCCAACTTAGCCTCCAAATATGTTTCCTACTTGCATTTACATCCTGTCTGTTTGAAGCCCAAATCTTCGCTCATTTGGTATTTTACCTAGAATGAGATGCATATGGATGCTTCTCTAAATATGTTGCTGATTTGTAGTCTGGTTGCAAATGGCAATGATGAAACCTGTGTGTTCCTTAGCAACTTTTGTATTAGTGTAACCAGAAAACGTGTGCGGGGGGAGGCTGTGTGCCCTGCAGCCAGCTCATGCAGGACTGGAGACGCGGTAGCAGGTAGGACCAGGTGTCCTCTTGTCCAGTAGCACACCCATCACTGCGAATATTAATTCTGTTCCCTACAGTTATTAACTCAGCAAACCCATCCCAGTGCACAAGTCCATCCAAATAAAGGAGGGGAGGGGGCATTTTTTGGTGCAAGGGCTTGGGTCAGCAGGCACGTGCAGAGCCGGGGGCCTGGTCCAGAGGCTGGGAAAGTAGAAAACCGCCATTAGAAAACCATTAACTTCAGTGGGTTTTAATTCAGGACCCGTCTCCTCAGGAAAAAATAGCCGTATAATCCCCATTGCGTGTCTCATCATAATCCTCCTCCTTGTCTTCCGAAGGCAGTGAAAGGTACAGAACAGCAGCAGCGCACCCAGAATAGTGGGAATTTTCTGTAGGATTTCGTGGTTTGTCATATGTGTAGGCACCTGCTGGGCCCCCATGCTCTGCGACTCGCTCCCCCGCACGGCGTGTGACGTCCTGACGGCGGGATTGGTCGCAAACCATCCGTTGTTCTCAGCTACAAAGCCTGGAAGAAAGAATTAACATTCCTCACAATTATCCAACCATCTTAATTACTTGCCCGATATTCTGTCTCGGTATTAGCTGCCCAAATCATGTTGGGATTTTCCAGACACAACTTCTGACCAGTTTGTTAGCCAGGAAATAGAAAATTAAGTAGAAAATCAGAGTAAAAATTACTGCAGTGCTTTAAGTAACGTTCAAGCTGAGCTTAGAAGTGCTGGTAACTCCTCATGGAGTGACCAAGGAATGAGAAGGGCTGGCAGAAAAGTAGGGGCATACTGGAAGAGTTGGTGTCCTGCGTGTCCGACCCCCTGGCGGAGCCCGGCGGAGGCAGCGTCCCTCCCACGGGCACAGGGCTCAGCCGCAAGCAGCGGCTCTGCGGGGACACGTCTGGCTCGGGCGGCTCTGGCAGCCCGGAGAGGAGCCCAGCGGGGAGCGAAGGGCTGGGCTGGCTTCCACCAGCCAGGGCCGCTGCGAGGCAGAGCCGGGCACCACTGCCCCCCTCCTGTCTGCAGCCGGGGGTGTTTCCTGGGGGTTTGCTGCGCAGCCAGGTGTGGTAGGGGCCATGCTGACGGCGCCTGCTCACAGTCCTCCTCATCCGAGGAGATGGGAAGAAGGGCCAGCATCTGGCAAGATCTGCACACACGCGTGCATGCACGCGCACCCCCATGCATCCCCGCAGTACCGCAGGCACACAGGCGTGCGCATGCCTGTGCCCAGGGAGCCGACCAAGCTCCAGCCCTGGAGCTGCCCCGGTGCCCGCGGCTGCGGCCAGTGGGGCTGGGAGCAGGCAGGACATTCATGTTCACTGTCCCTTGCCATCAGCGCACACCCGGTCCTCTGGAGAAACACTGCCTGTGCAGCCAGGCTGTTCACACCAGGGTGCTCTTGCACATTAACATGCCTTGTGTGAGATATCTGTATCATCTCCCTCCTATCCTCGCTTACTGACTGCAGGAAAAGGCCATTTTTTATCAGTTTCTGCTTTAGTGAAGCAAAAGGTCCTTTGGTTCCTATCCACTGTCTCAAAATGCAGAGTGTGTCACTGAAAAATCTACTGGTCAATCAAAATGGCCCTGAAACTTTCTCTCCCGGCTAGGACAGTCTCCATCCTGCAGCTGCAGGAGATGGAAAAAAAGCCCATCCCGGCTCTGGGTGGTTTATGTTATGCCACAAATGGCTAATAAAGGTTTGTCATAACAGAAGCCCTATAAGCAGAAAGGAAGTAATAGTTTATGGCTCTTGTGCTATCTGGCACCATTCATTAGTGTATTCTGTGCTAGTAATAAAATTTTACAGGTTGATCATTTAAATGCAGGTTAGAAATAAATTTGATGATCCAACTGGAAAAGTAACAGAGACTGGTCAGTCTGTCTTTTTCCCCCCAATCAATACAGCGAGTGACACCAGACCCAACACACCCGATTAGGCGGTAGTTAAACAGTTTACTCCTAATAAGGGTATTGATCACGGGGGCTCCAAGCCCGGCGCGGGGTGCGGTGGATGGCGAGGTTTGGGTGGAAGGGGAGCGTGCGCCGCAGTGGTGCTACGGCGTAATTCCCGGCACCTCTCCTCGTTCTGCTAGCGCTTTTATTAAACGTGTCCTGAACCCTTTGATGCGATAGAGAAAATCAGCAGCCCAGGTCTCCCTCTTTGTTCCGGGATGAGCAGCGCGCCTGCTTTCTGCAGCTATCTTGATCAATGAGCTGGTATCAAACCCGCCCGGAGGGAGCGGAGCTGGGGGTGATCCCCCGAGAGCCCGGGATTGGAGCGCCGAGTTCCGTGTTGGAGGAGGAGGGAGACAGACAGGTTGTTTGAAAAAATTCCCTTTAGACCAAACACTGATGTTGGAGCTGAGCTACAAACACTTCTGCTGTGAGCAGTGCAACTTTATCAGTTTTCTAGGTTAAATGCTGCTCCTTGGAATGTAACGTGCACTCTGCCTGCTTACTGCTCCGGCCACATCTCCCAGCAGCTTGTCAGCATTAATTGTGCATCGAGTATGACTGTTATTGCACTAATTAATTAATTTTTCAATACACATTTTTATTTTTATTTTAAATCCCCTCTTGTTAGTGAATGGGGAGGAGTGAGTGTCTCGGGGGGGCAGTTTCGGTGCTGGGGGTGTTTCACGGGGCACGTGTCACTCCGGCATGTGCCGGTTGCCCAGCCCTCGGCACAAGGGACACAAATCCTGGCTGGATACTCGGGCTTCCCAGCAATGCATTGCTAGCCGATTTTACAATCGTGTGCAAGACCTTCTTTTTTAAAACAACCCCCACAGCAATTTGCTCCAATATCCAAGGCAAATCCACTACCTGTTTGTAATCTCCCACGGGAAATGCAGGATTTGTTGCGCCATTTCAACATTTACTTTAGCAATTAGGGGATATCTAATTAAAGGTTTGGCATGTGCAATGTACAAGTTTTGGTGTAGTGATGTAAAAAATGTTAAACATTAATATAAGGTTAATTTTGACTGATTCAACAGCTTGCTTTTAAGTTTCCCATTGACAGCCAAACTGCAGGGTTTAACGCTAAGCTTCACACTGCAGCTTATCTCCCCTTAATTAAAATTAAAATGTGAGCAACAACACAGAGATATTTTGTAGGCATCCTGGAAGAGGAGATGCAGAAGCTCGAGTGATGGTTGTTTAATAAGATTATAATTGGAGAGTTAAAGCCTTGTGATCTATTTGAAGACTGGTTTGGTGCTGGTGCGGCTCCGTGGCAGGCGAGCCCCAGGTGCCTGGCCAAGCATCCCTCGCCGACATCTGGAACCAGTTGCAATACATCACTGTCAAAACTGCTTTCTATACGTATCTGCATTTACACATTAGTTACCCACGCAGCACTCATCAAAAAAGCTGAACAATCTTGACACGGTGTCCCTGGTGGAACGGCAAAGGTGAACCGAAGTTGGGAGGCAGTGTCTCGCGTCACTGTCTGCTGAGCTTTTACAACAGGAAGCCTGATTAAAACTGAAAGGAAAAATTTATCGTCAGCTTCTGCTTTGTATCATTTTTACCTACAAAAAGAGGATTTTGTTTCATACGAAGCATTTTATAATGGGGGCCGTAGATGCTTTCAGTTTTCATCATTTGTCTTTGCTTTGCTTTGCCGATGCATTGCCGGGCCGGTCACTGCAGCCGGGCCGCTGAACAGTGTTCGGGTGTCTTATTATCCACATAATTTCTTCCTTCTAGCTCAGTTCTTGCTTTGAATTACAGAACCCATCTATAGTTCATTCAGGTTTGTTGCACAGGGATCGATGTAACGTGGACTAAGTCCAGGTGAGATGTTAACATTACCACACAGTTGTGCGTTTGTCGCTGTGATGGAACGAGCAGCACTTGGGTCTGCCGGCAACGGGGGCTGTGGAGCGGGAAAGAAAATAACCGAGAATTTCCTTGGGAGTTCAGGGATTAGGAGTTAATTAGGAGTTAAAAGTAAAAATGTTGAGGAGCCGGAATGAGCGAAGAATGGAGCTCACCAGATGTGTTCTTTAGGATAGAAGCTAACTGCTTTGGTGGAAACGGGAGATTTCACTCTTGGTGCAAGGTTCAACGGGAGGCGATGCAGAGTATTCTATTTATTTTTTCAATTAAAAATGGCTCTGCTGACGTGTGCACTTGCAGTAAACACTCTCGCTGTGCCTGCCAGGGCAGCCTGGTGCTGAGCGCTGACCTGCTGAGGAGGCGCGGGGTCAGGGTGGTGCCCTGTGACACGGCGGCATCGGGCCCCGCAGCTGCCCAGTGCGATGGGTGGGAGGGGAGCCCCGAGCTCTGCAGCTTCCATAAAGGACAACGCTTTGGAAGGTACTGGTGGAAGTGAAGTTGCCCGTCTCCGGGTCCTCACAAGCGCCCCGGAGCCCTGCTGCAAATTTCACAGCCAGGGCTGGGCACGTGGCCTCCACCCCGGGCTCGCTGCGAGCCAAACGGGCAGCGGTGGATGGAATACCGGTGGGGCCCAGCTCCTCCTGGGAGTAACACCTGGCTTTTCTTCTTGGCCATTCATCACATGCAGCCAAGATGAAGGAGAGAACAATTCCAGTGCCCAGCACAGATGGTGGGAGGGCTCCTAATGATGCCGTAAATGTCCCTTCTGAGGAGGTTAGCCCTAACCCACAGCAAATCTGTCCTGTCAGCCCGTGAGTGGTTACCAGCCTTCCCCATCTGTTTGTGGAAACTGGGCAGCATCTTGAAGGCACCCTAATGGCTGGTGCATTGGTGTGGTCGCAGCTCAGGAGAGAACTGCTCTGCTCCCAGAGCGATGTGTCCCCAACACCGGGGACCTGCCTCGACGAGCTCCTCCAGCCGCTCTCCTGTGCTGCCCCATTTGGGTGGAGATTCCACGGGCTGCGTTTCCCTCCCAAGATCACGTCAGGGCATTTGTGGCTTCATTGCCTTGATGGCGAAATTTTCATCTCCGTTGGCGTGCTTGGCTTTGGCTGGTTTGAGTGGAAAGCGGCGTGGGCTGACCGTGCCCGTGTTTGCTGGCTATGGGGCTGTGCTTGCTCTGTGTCTCCTGGCAGGTCTGTGCCCGGTACCTGTCCGACGCCGACGTCACTGGCACGGTTCTGTTCCTCCAGTTAGTGCAGCAACACTGGGCTGTGGGTGCCGCCGGGCACCCGCACACAGTGCAGGTACCGGCTCTGGCGTGGCGAGGCTGCCTCCAGCCGGAGAGCATGTCTGGCGGGCGGCTCCCCCCATCGAGCTGTCACGCTGAACATCGCGCCCTAAGCACCGCGCCGGCGGTGGGACCGCGCCGCCGCCCCCGTGGCGCCCCGCCGCTCTCCCAGGGCTGTCCTGCGGAGATGGGAAAGTCACAGAAGAGCGGAGCCGTGCAACGCATGACTGCTGGCCCTCCCTGCAGCTGGCACTTCAAACCGCCCGCAGAAATATTGTCACAGATGGGGAAGTCTTGGAAATAAATAGAAAATTTTCCCAAGTTGGAGATTTTCTTTGAAAGCTTTGGGAACTCCTCTGCTCTTCTCTAAGAGGCCCGCTTGGCTGGCAGCATCTCTGTGCTGATCATCTCAGCCCAGTCCGTGGGGCCGTGCAGATGGGTTATTTGTTTTACACTTGGTTTCTCTGGCCACCATTTTGTGCGGGGTCAGCTGTGTTGACATGCGTTGCGACCGGAACAATCAAACCTGCAAAATATTCTGGGGTCCTTTTTCGTAGCGTTTCACATGCAATTCTCCTTTGCTCCACACCAGCACCCCTGGCACTCAGAACATACTCCTTCAAAATTTGATTCTTTGATTCATCCTCCCCGCCTTGACGGGCTGCTGCATCCCTCTGGCGTGCCTCGTACGAAGAGCTCAGGGATGCCTCCCTCGCCCCAGGTAGGTGAGAAGTAAATGGGGCATGGAGTTATTTAGTTTAGTTCTTTTCTCTGGGAAGAGAGGAAAAGGATTCTGGAATATGAGAAGCACAACTCATTTTTCACAGTTGCCTCTGCTGTGGCATTGATGCCACGCTATGCTTCATGACTTGCTGTTTTCATTAGACATGTCCAGGAACTCTGGAAATGGCGATAAAGTGCTTCTCTAACTCGTGTTTACTTCAGTAACTAGACGAACAAGAAATATTGCAAAGTTTTGGAGATGGAGGTACTTTGTCTTCAGTGATTTCACTTCTTTGGGTATTTGTAACCTTTCTGAGGTTCGTTTTTGGCAACGTACTTGTAACCTCTGCCGGGAAAAGGCCAACAAGTCTGTTTACGCTGATAATGAGAAAAGCCAAACTATTGCACCAAAACGCGGGTGTTGGCACGGCGTTGCTCCCCGGTGCTGGGGAGCACATGCCAGCGTGCTCGGGGCATGCAGGTGACATTCAGAGGCCACCCGCGGTCTCTCATGTGCAAAGCCGGAGGTAAAGGCCCTCCTTGCTGCTGTGCTTGTAACCCAACTGGGACGGACCCAGGCCTGCTGACTGTGGCTGTGGTTGGTGTGATAATCTCTTCTCAGGGTGCGGACAAAAATAGCATTATCTGTGCCTTACAGACTAGCAGAATATGATAAAATCAAAGTTAATTTTAAAGAAAACAAAAATAACTGAATTACTTAGATTGACTTTTTATTCAGCTTCTTCTGTCTGCTTTTCACTCTAGTGACACCAGCTTTACTGAAAAGCAAACAAAATTGGCGCCCAATGAGCCTAAACAGAAATTTCAAACAATAGCAACACCAAACCAATTAGAGTTCCTCCTGCTTTTATGTTAAGTGTAAGCACTGACTTCGCAGAATCAGTACAAAATGTGAGTGATGCATGAAATGGAAATTTCCTGCCTAGTGTGTGGAATAAATACAGACAGAGCTGTGATGTTTGCTGCAATATGCAGCTCGCACGCAGCCAGAGGAGCGAGCCAAGCTCAGGCAGCCGCCAGCAGAAACCGTCCCTTCATTAGAAGTTCTGGTTTATTTCTTCTCTCCTTTGGTGCCTTTGGAGGAGATCAGGGATTGGACTGATTTTATCATCTTATCTATGCGGATTCTCTGTTGAAGATGGTCAGGGGAGGTGGCCTTGGGGTGGAGGGACAGCCTTTGCAGACACTGTCCCGGGTCACCGCGCCGGCGATGAGATGTCCTGCAGAAGTCACAGAGGACATTGGGCTGCACGGGGCTCGGCAGAGAAACATGCAGCAGCCTCAGTCCTAATGTGACACACGCTCCTACGGGCAGTGTCACCTCCCAGCATCAGGGACATGCAGCCATCCTTAGACACGGGCCTTCCCCATCCTTCTGCTGAGAAGAGATTAAAAGCCTTCAGGAATCTGCTTTTATTTGGGAATCCTGGATGAAATCTATTTCTTGGCTAAAAATCCACACTACCTCATTATTATCACAAATAGGGTTAAAAAAATCAATCCAAACCATATGGATCTCCTGTATCAGAGGGAGAGCTGACCTGGTCCAGCGCTCGCTCTCTGATGGTGATGAGCAGCAGATGCTTAAGGAAACAGCTAATAGGTCATGCATGAAGTGAAGACCTTTCTGACACGCTGTCCCAGCAGTTCATGAGCAGGGGTTTGCTGAGCGGGAAGTCACGTCTGCAGAGCCGCACGGTGTTGGTCAGCCTCTGGTGGCCCTTTCTGCTGGCCCTCCAGTGCCGCGCGTGCCTCTGGCCGGCACAGCAGCCTCACATCCCACGGCCCCACAAACAGCAGCTGCTTTCAGTGTGACACCTGGAGAGAAGGGTCTGGTGGTGATGGGAATGTGGCCACCTCTTGCTCTGCCCGTGAGCTGCCGGTGCACCTTCCCGGTGGCGTCTGCTGGCAGAGGCGGATGCTCACGCGGCCCCGGCCCCACCGTCGCATCCTGGGCGAGTGCCGTCCCCTCCGCTGCGGCCTGAGGGCCCCCGCCTGCACCGGCACCCTTTGAGCATGAACCCACCGCCACGCTCAGCCCCGGCGCTAAGTTTTATTATGAATTAAGAGTAAAACTCCTTCTCTGCCACCGAAAAAAACTACCTCCATTTTTCAGAGTGCCTCTGTTTATATAGTTTATGGGAGAAGAGGGCTCTTAATATTTCAGTGTCATGACCATAAAATGAAAAGGTTACTGCTTGCTACAAAGGCTTGCTTGGATCCAGCACCAATTAATTTTCAATCTGAAATATATGTCTCCTGGCCGTCTCACAACAGCCGTGAGCGGGAGGTTCCTCCTTAACACATTTGAGCCACAAACCCAGTTAAAGGATTAGCCGGCTTTTTCCATGCTGTTTTGTTCGCCCCCATTGGGGATTCCCATTATCCTTGATAGACTGTTAGCCCTGACAGTGGGATATGATAGTTTTAGTTTTTCCACCTCCTCTGCTCTGTGTCCACATGTAAGGCTACTCAGACCTCAGCTTTAATTTTCATTATAGGTGGGAAGGCAGCATACGTTAAAGGCAGGCATTACTGTGCAGAGTTGCTCCTGCAAAATTATCTGCGGAGTGGTTTTAATTTATCTGCCTGTGCTGGGCAGAGCGCGCCGCCGCCGCCAGCCTCCGGTCCCGGCTCCCGGCGTAACGCGGCCGTTCCCCACGTATGAGGGGCAGAATCAGGACTGAAGTTGTACCAGACCATTGCAAGCGCACGCTGACTTTCTGGAGGGTGGATGAGCTTCTCTTTATCTTTATTTATTAATAAAAGACGGAATGCCTTGGGAAACAAAAGGTTTTAATGGCTGGTGCTTGGTATCCTTGACAACACTCCCCAAAGAATATTACATTAGGGCACCAGAGAACTTTTAAAAATAAGTAATGGAATTCCGTCTCTGTTATGCTTTTAGTAGTCATTTCGGCCATGGTGCAGCGAGGTCATAAGCTGAGCTCAGTGAAGGGAGCCAGAACACGAAATGATGCTGAGAGAACGTCTGGGAGATGAGAGGTACAGAATTACAAGCGAAAGTGCAGGCCTGCTGAGGCAATTACAGCTTAATGGGGTCATTTGGAAGGCAATTGCCAGGGGTTAATGTAGTATGGAGAGATGAGGTGAGATTGAAGTGAAATTTGGGGCTGGAAATGTGTTAAGATGAAAGATCAGAGTGCAGCGGATTCTGCAGTGCAGAAGGTTTATATCATGCAAAAAATTTGAAAAAAATGTAAAAGTAGTAGCCAGATGTTTCAAAATAAATAAATAAAACCTTAAGTAAACGCTTTAAAAAAGTGAAATAGCTGCACCCAAATACCCTGTGCTTGGAAAGGATTGCAGTGTGCAAGCCGGTATTTAATATGGCATAAAAGGGCTTGATTTGAAGCAAAAGTTCTGTTGGTTTGCCTGCACATATGCAGAGACAGTGTGGTTCGGCTGTTTCCGTTATTGACACGATATACTGCCTTATGAAAATATTACTGCTCTCTCAGCTGTTGTGCCTTATTTTGAAAAATCCATTGTTTTGAAACAAACAGCAAGCAACAGTCCCCTATACACATATTTTGATATATTTGCAATGGATTCATGGCATTATCTTTTCAGGCATTAAAATAATACTCATAACATGTCAAAATATTACAAGAATGTAAGCTAGCATTCTTTGAGAGTGCGTATTTTGGTTCTGAGAAGTATGCTTAAATATTACAGGTGTTTAAATTAAAAATGTCAAACCATGAAGGCATAATGGAAGTAATCATTTTTACACAGTTTTAAGCCGCGCAGTGTTGGAGAAAGCTTTGCATTCCAGACTATTGTGAATGAGCGGAGTTCATAAGCATTCAGAGGACAAAAGAGATCATTATGCTTTGTTACCTCAGCCAGTTCATTACCTTAATTGCTGAGCGTAATCCAGTCTTGGAAGAAAACTCTAGGGCTTTAAGGAGATCAACATTGGCACCCTGTGACACAGAAAATGGAAGCCCTTTCCTGCGCCACGGCCACTCCAGGCACGCTAAACCTTGATCAAAGGCTGAACCTCTCCCAGGGTCGGCCATGTGAAAATCCCCCGGAGCTGCGCCGGGCGCTGAACCGTGATGGAGTGCCGCGGGCTCCGCACTGCTCCCGCGCCAGTGTGACCGTCCCGGATCACTGCCTGGCAAGAGCACATTATCATCCCTTCAGATAGGTGAAGTTTTAACATAGTTCTGTTTAGCAGGGATAATACGTCTCTCTCCGCAGCCGCGCTCTGCATATTGCGCGAGCTGAACAAACTCTTAATGTGCAGTAATGCGGCGGGGCCGGGAGACGGAGCATGGCGCTCGCCATCAGGCAGGAGGCCACTTCTCCAGGAACGGCTTGTTAAATTCTCCTTAGCTACACGCGAGGAGAGGCATTTGCAGGCAGGCGTTTGACTCCAGAGCCACGGCACGGCTGCGGAATGATTCCGAGGAGTTTGCAGGGGAAGATCAGATTTATTGTAAATACATTAGAGCAAGGCTTTTTTCACCTGCGTTTCTTTGACGCATGTGTGCTTTGTATCTAGTTATCTGATCTGACGATACAGGCTTCTCCCCCCTGTACAGTTGCATATATTAAGGCTTTTAAGAAATATAGTAAAACAAAAAATATGACCTTTAAAAGCATGGTTGAGTTGCATTCATTTTATAACCATCAAAGCAACTCTTTACTGTTGTAAGGTAGAAAAATCAATGATGCAATCTTTTTCCTTTTGCCTCGTGCAATCCGTAATTGAAATGGAAAATCAAATGAACGGCTAACAGATAATTGTTTTATCAATATTCCCTGCCTGCCCTACAAGGGTCAGCCTAGAATGATCATGAGCCACGGATATGATGAGGACAAAATGTGAAATTGAACAGCAAGGAGGCAATAAATCAACCTTGACAAGAAAGAGTGACCAGCATGTAGCTCTTGTAGGCAGCTTTTGGGACACTTTTTGTCTCAGGTGTCTGCACTGATTTAAAAATGTGAGAATATAATATTTGAAGCTCTACCAGCGGGTAAACAACTGCAGACTATTTCTAGGTTAAGGCATCATCAAAGCAAACACGCTGCAGCTGAAAATATGAGGATATTGGGGCATAGTGGGAAAAATCCCACAGTAAAATAACAGGGGAATAGTGAAATATTCTGGGGCTGTCGCAAGCAAGAAATTCTTGTGTCTTCCTATCTGGTGCTAGAAAACTAAAAAAAATAGTAAATATATTAAAATACATTTTTCAGGCTTGTCGTTTGCCACTCCATTGGGCATGAAAAATGCTTTGAATCGTATTTCTGGTATTTTGGGAGCTCCTTGATCGTGGTGCCAGAGCAGCCGGGTCTCCTGCCTGGAGGCCCGTCTGATAAGGGCCATTCGGCTCCACGTCCAGGCCAGCCGGGACGCTCCAGCAGCTCCCGATGGCTATTTCCAACGCAGGGGAGGGTGGTGGGAGCGACTCCAGTGCCGGCCCTGCTGCGTTATCGCTGGGTGCCAGTGGGTGCTGAGTGCCCGGGGAGGGGCATGGGTGGAACGTGCTGCCTCCGGGATCCAGGTGCCTGTCGGAGGCTGGTGGCCGCAGCCTCCTCCTGCTGGGATGCAGCCCTGGCCCCGCAGAGAGAGCTCCCTGGGTGCCTGATCGGCGTCAGGAGCGTGGGGCGTTCGGCAGGCGGGTGGTAGGGGCACCAGGGTCGATGGGAACGGGTAATGCTCCTCCTGCACAGCCCCTCTTCTGCTTATAATCTGATCCTTGCATTTTTTCCACTTGAGACTGGACAGGATCTTGCTTTCATTTTGAAAACCAATTATTTAAAAAAACAAAGTCTGGGTGCATTTTTTCATCGTGATTCTGAAAGGCGGCTCTGATCAAAACACCAGCAAGGGCTTGTGCCCCTGCACGGGGATCCCGGTGGGGGCGTGCTGAAAACCCGCAGCTGAGAGAGTTTTTGTTTTTGTGGTCAAACCTTGGGGCAGATTCTCATCTGGTGCAAATTGCTAATGGCTTTGGTGGAGCGATGCTATTTTACACCAGCTGAGGACCCATTCCATTATTTTTTAATGGTTTTTGTTGTTAAATCATGCAGAGTTTCTCTCCTGGACTATCACATACATTGGTCATGTGGCAATGGGAAATGGTGGGAAAACAGAGGTTAAAAAGCCTGGAAACGTCTTGGGAAGAGGCATGCTCAGGGCTCCTCCTGGGGGGTGAGGCAGTCGGAGGACCCCGGGCTCGGCCGTTCCGCAGGAGCCCCCACGGCAGAGGAGAGGCACCCGGCTGCCCACAGCCATTTCGGGGTGTTGGGAGCCAGGGGAGGCTTTAGGGCAGACTCCTGGGCAAATAAGTGAGTCGAGATCATACATGACACAATCAGAATTGTGAGACAAACGGCTTTTCGCTGCACAGATAAATCCTGCCTGTATTTGCTGTGAGCCGCCCTGGCCCCAGGCGCCGCAGGGAGGGAGGGTGGCGCGGGGGGGGCGCTGGGGCAGGGTGGATGTGGCCGTGTCCTGCCAACCCCACCCCGGGACCCCTCTCCCAGCTGTGGGGAGTTGAGGGGTGCCTTCCCCTCCGTCTCTGGTGCTGACGTCCCTCTTGCTGTGCTGGAATGGTTCATGGACTTTGCACCTTCCATGGAGCGGGTGGACCAGGAGCAGACGCCTTTGCTCGGGGAGGGCTGGCTTGGGGTGAAGTGGGGTGGTGTTTGCAGCAGCTCCACGCTGTCTTCCCACTGGGTTCTTGCTTCAGCTGCAGGAGAGAGATGTTGGGGTGCCCTGGAGCAGCAGCTGCTCTGAGGGTCTTATGGCCACTGTGCTCCAGCCCCCTGTGCTGGGCACCACGTATGGGAATCCACTCTTCTGTCCCGTCCCATCCCATCCCATCCCATCCATCCTCCATCAGCTGAGGTTTAGTGGAGGACTGGTTTGGGCGTAGTCCACATTTGAAGGACACCAGGCTGGGAAACCATCCTGAAAGCTTTATTTTTAACCTTGGCTCTAGCTGTCCTGTGGCGTCCCCGGGGAGGAGGGGGTCTGGTGTGCGCGTGGTCTTGGCAACAGCAATATCAGGAACCCAGCAAAATAGGTTGCCAGCAAGGAGAATATTTTTTATTTTAAGCACAGTATTTTAAACACACCATGTCCTCCTTCCCCAGGGGCAAGGCTGAGAGACTTAAAAACTATTTTTTACAATTGGTTTTTCAAATCCATTTCTCATCAGGCCTTTTCCCACCGTACGGCTGGGCGCGATGCTGGCAGTGCCGCAGCCCCCGCTTGGGGGGTTCTCACAGCTGGAGGGGTTCGGGGGAGCCCCCCAGGAGCCGTCCCCAACCTGCGGAGATGGGGGGGGCGGTCTCCAGCAAACTGCTGGGCTGTGGGGGCACGGCCCCTTGCCCTGCATAGGCCAGGCGGGGGGTGCGTGCTGCAGCGCCGTGGGGCTGGGCACCCCGAGGGGCACGGGCAGGATGGGAGCAGCCCCCGGCTCCCCCCCCAGCCACCTCGAGGGGACGGGGGGGTCCGCTCCCGCTCGCGTCTCTGATGTAATGAAGTGTCAACTGCTACCATCACCGTCCTCCATGTCCTTGAAACCAACACGGTTTAACCAGGAGTCTCTCCAATTTATCAGCAGTTAAAAATAGAGGGGAAGGATGGGAAGGACAGTCCCTGCTCCCCAGGAGCCGGGGGCCGCGGGCGGGAAGGTAACCTCTGCGCTGGGGTAGGACATGAGACGAGTCCCTCGTCCTACGCAGCAAAAGCATTTTTGTCTTGACTTTGGACGTGCCTCCTGAGGGTAGGAGATTAAACCAGAAGCATGAAGGGATGTGTAGACAAACACAAAAGATCAGACTAGATCATTACAGGCAGTAAGTGCTTCCATAACGATATTTACCAAGCCTACGGTATCTATAGGCCTTCTAATAAACACAGCATAAATCCAGGTGTGCAGGGAGGCGCGGGTATAATCCGCTGCGTCTTTAGCATGCATCCTAGAAATGCCCTAAATACATATTTACACCACAGTGCCTACTGACTCCAAATAAGCTGTTCAAGCTGCCAGGCTGTTAATCCACATTTTAATGCTGCTGGTCTATCAGATGAATATGTTGTGTAAAAATGATTCCCACTACAGTATCTGCCACTCGGAGGCTGTGCACGCTCGGGGCGGGGGACACGCCGAGCTCAGCCACGGCAATACGTGTGCCCTGGTCTGTTGGCACATCTCTGCACCGGACAGAGAGACCGGTGCACAGCGGAGCACGGGAGGGCGTGGAAAGCCCAGGCTACCCCTGAGCGTTTTCAGCCCCAAAATGCAGCGCTGGGGTCCAGTGCGGGTCAGAGCGATGGTGTGTGGGCTCGGGGGGCAGGTGCGGGGCTGGGGCTGGACCTGGCCGTCCCATCTTGGGCATTCAGCTGCCTCTCCTTCCCACTTCCATCGCGTGACAGACACACTACAGCAGTGCTGGCTGGGTTGGAGCTGTGGTTGTGTTTACCAGCCCCCTGGGTTTGGCTTGCAGGGTCGTGGGGTGCTCAGGGCTTGGTGAGGGCTGGGCTCCCCACTTGCTTTCCCAGGGCAACATGTCCCCATTCCCGCCAGCAGCACCGGGAGCAGTGCATGGCAGCAGGGCTGCCCGCGGTGATGGGAAAGCAGCATGCCTGAAATGGGGCACTGACAGGTACGACTGCTGTGCGAGGGTCTCGGCTGGAGACTAAGTCTGGGCAGAGCTGCCCGGGGCCCCCTTGTCCCTCCAGCCTCCAGGATCTGGCTCTGATCCCTCCCGCGCCCCCCGTGTGGGGCACAGCTCGCCCGCCGGCTCTGCAAGCGCTGTTTGCCAGCGTCTGTTGCTCGGAAGTGCAATTATTTCTCTTTTGGGGCCCAGCCTCGCTACCCCTCGTCACACGGAGGGGCAGTGGTGGAGGAGCCCCCCGGAGGTGCCGGCGCTGCCGGTGTGTCTGTCGGTGCGGGGGCACAGCATGGACACAGCGGCTTGGCACAGCGGGCAGGGCTGGGCAGGGACCTGCCTAATTTGTATTTTGGTTGTGGAGGGAACAGGATGGCCAGATGTTTATTTTTACTGACATTGATATAATAATTTAGTTTCCTTCATCAGTGAAATTTGGGGAGTTTGCAACTTAACTCCAGCAGTGCTTCTCTCCCAATTTATTACATATGCTTAAATAAACATGTTGAATTAACTTTATAAGGCTTATAAAAACTACAGATAAAACCGCTCTAGAAAATCAACATTCTAAATCATGCTAAGTCTCTTCCCATTTTGCTCATCCTCTAGCAGGGCATTGACAAAAATATGAAATTGATTTGGTTGAAGGGTGTTAAAGAGCCGACAGCCAAATGTCACAAACAATGAATGGCTGCAGTGTTGAGAAAATCAATAGGGAGGTTAAAGCTGGTCTTGTGAAAGACTTGGCAGACTGCTCTGTTCCAGGAAGATATCTGTCTTCTGGCCTTGGTTGCATGATCAAAAGGAAAACTTGATAGGTTTAATGAAGGGAGATACTGTAAAACTGACAACAGAAATATAGACACTGTGGTAAACTGCAGTGCACATCAGTGAGTGGAGCTATTAGATACATTTTTCAGTCTGAAAAAATATTTATAGGTAAAGATGTCAAAAAAATATTAGTGCATTCCTCCACTTTTCCACACTCGTTCCCCAATCAGCACATGCATTTGCATGGCGTAAACAAAGGTTTGGGCTTTGTGTTTAATTGCACAACATGATGGCAAATGTATAGGGCAAAATAATTAGCATGATAATTAGTGAATCGTAATGTTTTCAAATAATTGCATGACGAGATTGCAGAGCCAAAGTGAGATTGGAATCTCTTCTTTATTTGGAGACGGTATTTCAGCAAATCATAAAAGACAGGGAAAAAGTGAACCGCTCTTTCATCAATTAAAAGCAAGACAGTGTGACGGCAAACTATCCTTTAGTCCACCCCAATGTGTTTCACACGGGTGTTGTGTCTCATGCTGCTTTTGATAAATATACAGTTGGCTTAAAATCAGTTTTGTGAATATTAGATCCACAAATATAAATGAGGATGCCAGCCATTAAAAAAGGTTAATAATGTTAGATTAATTTTGTTTTTGAAATCAGCTTGTAAACAAAATTTGCACTGATTTACACCTGACCTATTAGCAGTGCTCCTATATAACATATTGCATCATTAGAGAAAAAAATTGTTTAAGTTCTGAATTATTACTTCCCATGTATTTGTTTTCCAAACACAGCATTGCACCTAAGACTAAACTGTATAACAATATTTGAAATAATGTGGCACCTTTGCAGCATTTATTTCTCCCCAGCACTGTGTTAAGCATATATGTTCATTTCACAAGACTGTTTGTGTTCGTTGTCATCTGTCAGTTCTGGGTATCCTATCTTCCTCTGTTTTTTTTTTTTCCTAGAAAAATGAACTCATTAGTTTAAAACTCCCAAATGCCACATTCAGCTCAAACAGCGAAGATGATAACCTGTAAAAAAAGAGAGGAGAAAAGAGAGAAGTAGTCTGGCAGGTTTTCTGCAAGTGGACGCTGTAATAAAAATGCCCCCTACTTTGTTGGGATGGTGTTTGTAGGGCTGCTGCCATATGTTACTTTCCTTTTTAGCTGGGATTATGCCATCATTATTGCTGATAAAAGCTGTTTACTGCCTTGGCAAAGGAGTGATGCTTGGCGCAGTTTGGAAGCCGCCATTCAGTTTACAGAAAAGTGCATTTAGTGCCAGATGCTAGGATCCAGGGGCTTTGTTATCTTTTCCCATTATTGGGATCCTCCATTGTCTGTTTTTTTTCTCCTTTTAACTTAGCACTGGCTTTGTTGTTTGTATTTTAAATTCCCTTTAGTTCAGGCAGGTGACATTGCAGGTTTTAGCTCGCCGTGCAGCGCCGGGCGGCACCGTTGGAAGCTGGTCGCTTGCAGGGAGGGTGCTGAGGGAGGTGCCGGGTTTCGGTCCCCGCACACGGGTGGTGGGTGCCCTGCCCTGCGGAGAGGTGCTCAGCCGCACGGGGACCCCGGTGGTGGCTGGGGGGACCCCAGTGAGGAGCTTCGCTGCACGGGAGCCAGCACGGGTGTTCCTAGAAAGCTCAGCGCCCAGGGCCTGGCACGGTCGTTGGGCTGCAAGGAAGGAAGAACTGCAGAAAATGTGTAAATGCAAGAGAACATCACATTTGAGTCTGAAGGTGGCCGTAATTCATATGTAAATGCTCTTAGTGTAGACTCACGGCACTGTTGGATGGGCGGCAGCTCCATTTGTGCCAGGCTTGCCATTAAAAACTGTTATCTTCTCCATAGGGAAGGAAGTGTATCTGGTCTGAACCTGACTAAAAGCCGAGGGAAGAGCAGAAAGCCAGCAGTGCTGGAGTGGTGGCCATGCCGCCGGGCAGTGCCTGCTCCGCGGTGAGAGCACAATGGGGTGCTGCCCCCGTGACCCCATGGGCCACTGCGACACCAGCCCGGGCTCCCTCCCGGCACGGCGCAGGGCCATTTTGCTGTGCCTCACGTTCCCTCACGAGTGCTGTCGGGCAGAGCGGGGCAGGCGCTGGCGGCTCACCGGCCCTTCCCCGGCGCCTCAGGATGGGCACCAGCCTCTCACCGCTTGGTCTCTCCCCCGCTGGGCCCCCCACCATCACTGCTCGGCACTGCCTTCTGTGCACTGGCCCCCTCACTGCCCGCTGACGCTGCCGGCCCTGAAACATGGCATCAGAAGGCCAGCTGCCGCTGGTGCCGCTGGTGAGGCCACGCGAGAGTCCAGTGCTGGTGTGACGCGGGGCCTGGTGGACCTTTCCAACAGCTCCAGGAGGCCTTTGGTGGCCACGTGCAGCCGGGACTGGAGCCATCACCTCCCGCAGTGCCGCGGGACGCTGCACACCTCAGATCCGTGCCTCCATGCCCCGTGCCTTGTGCCAGCCCCTTGCGGCAACACCAGCGACTTGGATGAAATATTGCATGACACGGTTTTTCTCTGTTTTTCTGTTGTGAAGAAAAGCCGTCGCGGCCTGCATGTCTGCCGGTGGCAGAACTGAGAGCCCAGTACATGGCACGTGACCCAGCACGTGCCTCTTCCCGGCCATGTCCCCGTGCCTTCCCTCTTTTGTTTTTAATGGGCCATCTTCTAAGTTCCACTCGGTAAATCAGGCTGGGTGCATTTGTAAATCTTATCCTTGCTAGAGACATGGATTCGCTGCTGCTGAGCTGGTTCCAGGGCCCCCAGCCCTTCTGTTGTCTTGAGAGGCCCCTCGGGCAGCCCCAGGCGCAGGCCCTGGGGCTCTGGTGAGCCCCCCGTGCCATGCCGGTGGCCCCACACAGGTGGCCCCGTGCCACACCGCGGCCCTGGCACCTGGGCTGGGCGAGCCAGCAAAGGGTGGGCGCAGCGCAGAGCCATGGAGCTCCCTCTTCACCTCTGCTCCGTTATTCTGTGGGGAAGAGGCGCTGACCTTATTTCTTCTGCTAAGAGAGATGCATCTGGAACCAAATGAGGGCAGTAAAGTATAATAGAAGGCTTTACAAATGAAAGTTTTGTTTCTGCTTGTGCAATACCTTGTTTCCCCCTCGTGTATCCTGGGAAATCAGGCTGATCAATAGTTCCCATTTCAGCACAACTGCAGCAAGCATTACAACTGTATAAAATTTACAACATTGTCTGCTGTAAATTTTAATTGGAAAAGCCTCATAGCTTTACCCTCTATCTTTGCGCCTTTAAATGTATTTGATTTTTAAAAAAAAAATCAAACGAATTTACAACGTATAATATCATGTCATACACTTTTTATTGACAGTGTAATATAAATAGTGCAAACCCACGTTCCTGCTGGAAGAGAAAATGGCTGCAAAAATACCTGGAAAGCTGGGGGCGCGCGCTGGGGGGCTGTTGGGAGCAGCCGAGCCCCTGCGTGGGACGGGGGCCGGGCAGCCTGGCACTGCCCGCGGGAGCGATCCTGGGGCCCGGCGCTGTGCGGGGCCCGGTGGAGCCGCTGCAGCCGCCGCAGCCGGCACGGCGAGGAGCCGCAGCACCGCGCAGGCAGGAGAAAATGTCGCTTTCAGCACAGCTTTATTTCTGTCACAGGTCAGGCTTAAAATGCTGTGTGATACAGTTATTGACTCTAATCTGGGCATAAACACAAGTCCTCAAGCACCAGCCCAATTAATAATTTGCATAATTAACACGCATATTAAATAGGGACTGGCCTTGCATCTGTATTTGCAGTGATAGGGGTAATGAGGGCTAGTGGAGCGGCGCCTCGGGCTGGCGTGAGCAGACGTGTGGCAGTAGTAATTTTTGCTTGGATTGACAACTGCTAGACAAGCAGTCCCAGCATAAAACTAAACCCCGTTTGGCAGAATTAATCGTTGACAAACTGCTCTTAAAGCTGTAACATTGTTTCTGTCAGTTGTTCGGTTTGATGTCACTGTTAGACATAATAAATCAATAGTGTCAGAATTTGGTAATGTTTATAGCTAGCAAGGTTTATTATTTCATATGACTGTCATGTACAAATAGTGGTTATCATGGCTGCCTCTAAATTATCAAAGGCAGAATATTGCCTGGAATATATTTCTTAAATTCCTTCTCCAATTAATCCTGTTGATCGTTGGCAGCCATGGGGCCCACTTGTGTTTTGGGAGGGATGGTTTTGTCCTCTGTACATTTTTGAAAGAAAAGTTTCAGCCGTTGTACATGGCAGGATTTATGGTCGCTGTCTCACAGGCTGGACAGCAGGTCTTTGCTTTATGAACCTCACTTTTCCTGCCTGAGTTGCAGATTTTAGGCTATCGGTGAATTCCCCGGAGCAGCTTCATGAAGTCAGTGGGGTGGGCAGGGCAGAGATTTCCTGACATGAGCGGGGCTGAAATCACGTCCCCCTGGGAGGGGTCCAGCCCTGGGATGGGGATTCGTTATCCACCAGGAGTGGACATGGGCTGAGGGGAGGACAGACTCCTGCTGCCACCTGGGAGCGCGGGGAACACGTGCTGCGACGTGCGGGTGCCTGTGCCCCCGGGTCCCTGTGCATGCGTGGCTCTGAAGTGTGTGCTGGTGGTGTGAGAGCACCCTGCGGACTTGATGGTGCCAGAGCAGCCGAGGTCCCCTCCTGCGTGTCATCCCATGCTGGAGTCCCAGGGAGGGTGGTCCCTCTGCTCTGCCACAACCGCATACCATGCACCGCATCCCATGCACCACGTGCAGTGCACTGCATACCAGGCACCGCAGCCCCACATAGTACCAGGGGGTGACTCTGTGCTCGCCTTTTCCCTGCTCTCGTGGCACCATTTCACCCCAACCACCAGGTTTTGACCCATGGCACAGCCTCTGGGACCCCCCCCAGCCATGCACCCAGAGGGAGGAGCCGGTGGGACGGGGCAGTCCCTGGGCTAGTCTAAAACTGTCCCCTCACCAAGGCAGCGTGTATAAATTACGACAATAAATTACTGCAGCCCCAGGGTAAAAGAAGCATCAAGTTATGACTTTTACATGAGTATTTAGTCAGCCATTCAATAAAAAATAGGTCTTCCAGTTGCACAGTACCATTTATCAGCTACATATTTATTATTTATCATAGCTACACATGATGCAAATGTGAATTACCTAAGCTGCTCCTCCAAGGAGCACTTGCTTTTATAGAAATGTAAACATATATAATACAGTTTGCAAAACCAGATACCAAGCTTTGAAAGGAAAAAGAAATTAGATATGCAGATTTTATTTTTGCATTCATTTCTATGTGATAAATTATCTGTGCTGCAGTTTCCTTCTAAAGGTCATTTCCAGGATTCAGTTTTCCCCACGTCCCCGCTGCTCTGTGGACAGCCCTGCACAGGGATTTGTGGGAATGCCCTGTGCCCACTCCTGCCCGGACAGAGGAGGGAGATGGCGTGGGGTCACGGCTCCCACGTCTGTTGCCAAGCCGCTTTTGCAGGTGTTTGCCTGTGTTCGTAGCGAGGGCTGATCCTGACGGCTGCTGCAGGGCATGCGGTGTCTGTGCCCGGGACACAGCGGGGCTTGCTGGGGTCGGCCAAGGTTGGGGACCCCGCGGCTGGAGACAGGGCGAGAGGCTGTGCCGAGCCGACCCCGGCATTCCCACCCCCGAGATCAATCCTCTCACCAGGTGACAATCATTTATAGGCAGGAAATACCGGCACTCATTAAAATTCCTCCCACATTTATTCTAGCTCTGGTAGTCTATAAAGTGATTTTAATTCTAAAAGAGGGATTTGAAGATTTCTTCCCTGCTTGGTGTTTTTAGAGTTTCTGGGGTCCTACAGGGAATTTCAGGCCTTCAAGTATTTCACTTACATGAATTGCCTTTCAGTTTCAAAAGTCTTTTTACCTCTGAGAGCCCCTTCCCGGCACAGGGGGTGGCGGGGCAGGGGCGGACCAGCCCCCGCGCTGGGTGAGGGGAGCGTGCCCCGTCTCCCCCTTGCTGGGGCACTGGGTGGCAGTGGGGCCGGGGCCGTGCGTGGTCACCGGCATGGCAGAGCACCCAAAGACCCCGTGCAAACTGGGCCGTGGGCATGGCACTGCCATGGCCTCACACTGGCATGAGGAAATGCTGATCTGGCCCTTCACTTCTGGAGACCCTGCTCCTCCTCCTCCTCTACCTCTCTGGGCATGGTCCCCCTCCCCGTTACAGTGGCCCCCACACCTAAGCCTGGGCAAAGGCCTCCTTTGACCGCGGGGGCAGCACAAGGTCTGTGGGTGCTCCTGCCCCGGGTGACCATCTCACCCCTCGTCATGGGGACGACACCCGTCACTGGGGGACTGCGCTCGCCAGACCTGCTGTATAACCGGGGCAGGCAGCAGGGCTTTTTGCTGGTTTGCAGCAAGTGATAGAAAATCTTTTGGAAAAAAGTGCAAATGACAGGATTGAATGGCTGAGGAGTTGAAGCTGTTACAAAGCTGAGGTGTTCAAGTCAAGAGTCTGTGCCTCAGCCGGGCTCTGTTTCCTGGAGCTCAGGGGTGGCGATTGTCAGGGCGAGCTGCCGCCGGGCCAGGCAGTGTCCCCGCAGCCCGCCATGAGGCCTTGGCACCTCCCGCAGCACCCCGGGGCCGGGGCACCATCTGCTGCGGCCCCCTGCAGCCCTCCGAGGCGCAGTCAGGGTTATGTGCGCAAAGGTACGGCTGCGCCCCGGTGTGCCCGGGCTGCTCTGGGGGGCTCCTCGTCCCATGAGCACTGTCCCCCAGCCCGGCAGCAGTGCCAGCGGTGCGGGGAGGGCTGCAGGGCAGCCTGGGCAGGGCAGTGGCCCAGCTCTGCTTTTGTTGCCTCCTGGAGAAAAGCCTCTGGCCAGTGTTACACATGGCTCTGCCAGAGCCGGTCCTCGCCATGGGAAGAAGGGTCCTGGTGCTGGCACAGGCACCGCGGTGACATTGCTGAGGGACTCGGTGGCCTGGGAGCACTCGGGCTCATGTCACTGCCGGTGGCACATGACAGCAGCGCGTTAGCACCAATTTGCTCTGGATGAGACACGAAGAGCTGCTCTCCCCGGGAAAAGTCCTTTTCCTACGGGCGGTTGTTGGCTTGGCGGCTCCCGCGTTGTGGAAGGAGCCGGCCAGAGCTGCGTGACCGGCGAGGAGGCGCTGGGAGCGGCTGGATTTTCTGGGGGGAGGTCATTAGTTAACGCATCCGAGGGATGCATGGGAGAATAACAGCACATCAGTTAGGATGCTAATTCACTCGACTGGCAGCGAGCGCTGCGAAATGACAGCTTGGAGGGGTGCGGGGGAGGGTCTGAAAATGGCAGCAGATTGGTATTTTGAAAGGGGAGGGAAGTTTGATAATGATGAATAAGAAAGATGACATTTGGTGCTCACATTTAACTTGCATTGGCTGTCCGCAGGAGGGTCAGTGTGCGTAACCTCCCGTGATGAGGCCTGGGGCTGCCCAGCAGCTGACTGGGTGTATACCCTTCAGACGGGAACAAAAAGAAAGGCCCAGATAATTAGGCCAAGTTGAACTGCAGGAGGTAGCCAGCTTCTCTGCTGCCTTTTGTATATTCATGACCCAGCTTGATTGATGGAAGGACAGTGTTTGGTGACACTGTCATTTGCAAGTTGAAAGGTAGACTACAGGCTGGAGCTATGCTCAGATGTGCCTTAAAGGGTCCTACAATAAGCTCATTTGGATGCTGATGATGTTCGCATCTGCATTTCTTTGTTTCTAACTGTTTCAGGAGGACATCTGTTAATTTGTATAGATTAGCTTGGATGCTTTCATTTAAAAACATCAAATTATGTAGCAGGACTGTTTATTATAAAAGTTTCCAGTAAAGTTTAAACTGATTCGGAAACCATGCAGAGTGTAATACTTAAAACCGGGATTAAAAAAATAATAGAAATACTTATATTTGCATTCAGCCTCCCATGCCCAGGAATTAAGACTTGTATTTCTGTTGCAACGTTATCAAGAAGTGTTAGCAAAAGCATCTGTTGAATTATAAATTTAAGGATAAATGAGGCTTGCCAAATTTCATATCTGCTCAGGAACGGAGGGCCTCCGCTGGACAGTGAAGGCCTTTACGTATGAAGAGGGGGGGAAAAGTGAAATGTAATTAATTCAAGAGGGAAAATGCTTTTACTGTGCAATATTTAGTCACATATTTCAAGAATAATAGCACTTCTGTCAAAGAAGTTACATTTTTTACAGGTACTGCTTTCAGAGAGATAGTGGGATGTGAGTTGGGAGGAGGCGTCATGTCTCGGGTCTGGCTGCCCTCGGTGCGCAGCTGCTGGTTGGCACACCAGAAGTGTCCTCCTGTCCTCCTCTGGCTCTGCGCACGCCGGGACGGGGCACCCCGAGCGGCTCCCTTCCCGCTGCAGCCGCAGCCAGCTCCCAGACCCGCGGAGCCGGGGAGGCAGTGGGGACGGCTCCGGCTCACCCCAGCTTCAATCCAGCCTTTTGCAGTTACTGTTCCTCGTACACCCCTTCCCTGGGACCTGCCTGCAGCTGCTGCGGCCGTAAAACCTGGTCTCATTCCAGGTACTTTCAGCAACATTAATTCACGGCCGAGCAGGCTCTGCTCTTGCTCTTCTGCACGGTGCCAGGCGTCTGCCTCCCAGGGAAGCCTTCGCCATCCCAGCCCGAGAGCCCCAGAAATGTGGCAGTGGGGGTCAGGAGGCCACCCCGGGCTAGGGCAGACCTGCTGCGGGGGCACTCGCCTGCTTGCTGTTTCTTGTGCCCCCAACAGCACTGGCCCAGCACTGGTCTGCTAAGGCATCATCCTCACCTGTGCTTGGAAATTTATGCCTGTGACTCCCATCTTTGTATTTACTCCAGTTAACACATAAGCTGTAATTACCCAGGTCAAGGGAGCTGGGAGTCCATAAATGGAGAGCGACATGGCAGAGCTTGGCAGCTGCCTGAGCACCAAGGTAGCCAGAGATGGGGAAATGCCAATTTAGGGGACACCAGCAGTGAGCAGACATGTGGGACCAGGGCTGCAGGCAGCCCCAGGAGTCGGGGGTGGCTCGAGACCCGCTCGTGCTTTTGAGGGGTCCCGGCATGGGCTGGGGGAGAGTTTGGGGTCTGCCCTCACCCCTCCCGAGCCCTGCATGCGGACGTGTGCCATGTCCCGGCACACGCCCTGGCACATGCCCCCACCAGCCAGAAATGCCCATCATCCCCAGCCTGATGGGCACCCGCAGGGGCGGAGGGCACCTTCCCTGCTCCATGCCCTGCAGCGCTGCATCCTGGCACGCCCCGGGATCCTGGCAGCCATCCCAATGCCGCGTGTGTGTCCTCCTGTCAGATTTATAGGATGGAGATCAACCAAGGGTTTCTAGGGCAGCCGGCATGGTGACAACATCCAGGAGCCGTGCCACAGGGAGAGGGCAGCCGTGGCAGAGGTCTGCCGTGCCCATGGCTGGGCACCCAGGCACCGTGCGCCAGCAGCCGCCGCAGCCCAGCGGGATGCTCGGGGCAGGCAGGGCTCCGGGGAGCGGGGCTGGGTGCAGGGAGCGGGGTGCAGCCTGCACGCGGTGACTGGGAGTGCAACATGCTGATGCAGGGTGTTATGATCGCAGCATATGCTGGCTATTAGTGTGCCTTTTATTTAATTTTTTTTTTTAATACAGTTTACATTGCTAGTGGCGGTGCAGGCTTAATTGCTACCTTGCCTGAACGCAGCTGAGTTTTGTAGTTACTCAAGCAGGAGGTTTTTAAAACTGTGAAATAGTTTCCCTTCCTGCATGCCCCCAGATCAGGTAGAAAACGGGGAAAGAACTGCTAAATGATGTATTTAGAAAAAGCTGTTCTACAAGAGTATTTGAAACATTACAGATCTGCCAGAAGGTCCATTAACATAAATGTTTAACTCAGACACACACAAACTTATGTACCGAAATGAAAATGTTTCATGCATTAATTTGCTGCAGAAGGTACTAACATAACAATTAGAACAACATTCTGCCTGCTTATACTTAAATTTCCTGGGGCAGTCTTTCGGTGGTAATGCATAGCGTTGATATAGGATCTCCTTGACTCTTTGCGCAGCACACCACAGCACTGCAGTTCATTCTGTTCATTACAGTTTTAAACCCGGCATCGAAGGAACTGCGAGAGATTGGCAGTAACGCAGAGTTTGGGGAAAGGGGGTGCTGTGCTGGCGTTGGTGCCCTCCCTGGTTGCTGTACACAGCTCAGCCAAAGCCGCGTGCCCACGCTCCCGACATCCCACGCTATGTTGGTACATTAACAAAGAAACCTGCTTCTTCCTTCAGCTTGCTTTGAAAGCGGATGGCAAAGACAGTTAAAATAAAGCAGAGGAACCATCAAGCCAGCTAGCGTAGTGCTGCCCTCATTTCATTCGTGCGCCCTGCTTGGGTCTGTCACATCCATCGTTTTTGCTGGGCTCTGGTTTTTTTCCCCGGCCCTGTCTTGCAGGGCAGTCTCCCCTCTCGGAGGATATTTGAGTGCCGAGTACTCTCAGCGCGCAAACATTGGCTTCGCTAGCTGGGAATATGGAAGCGCCGGGGGTTCCAGCCCGGTCCCGCAGCTGATGCGGAGCTGGGTTTTGTTGTTGGCGTGCTGGTCCCGTCACATGGTGCTGCGCTGCAAAGCTCCAGCAGCCGCCGCGCGGGGTGGGGGAGCAGCGACTGCAAACATTCCTCCTCCCAGCAAATGCTTGTCCTAAACTGAGCACCGTAGAATAAAAATGGAAACATAAAAATAGCAGTTGGAAAGATAAAACAGCATTTATAGTACTAATAAAACCGTTGTGGCTTCCACAGGAAAACATGCTTTGTAACCTAATGCTTACCTGGAAAGACTGTCGAGTTTCTGAGAGTTATAGCTGTTTTTGTAAGAGAAGCACAGAGATTTGCTTCAGGGCTGAGTGATAGATTCTCCTGCCTGGAGCATCCCAGTGTGTTTATACATGGCTTGTATGGCAGCTTTCATAAGACATTTACCCCATGATTTGCGATGAGCTTATGTGTGAATAATTAATGGCAATTAATCCTTAATTACAGTAATTAGGCAAGTCACAGGAAATTAAGCTGCAGCTGGAGAAGACCATGCCTGGGAAGAGAGGATTGGGGGCTGTGTGAATGTGCCATTCACTGACAACATTACGAGGATGAGCAGTATTCAGCAGCTTTGGCATTTCTATTGGCAGCCTTGGGTAGGACAAGAACGCTCAACATTAGCAGCAATCTATAGTTGTCTACAAGAGTTTTTAGTTCAAGTGCCAAAATGTTATGTTGCATATGGTGATTATCTAAGTTTATTGGTTGCCATAATTCAAATGGGTGTAATTGTTTTTGGCTTGATAGTGACATTAGAAACTGAAGCTTTTATGTGTTCATAGGTTCTGCTGGCATCAGCCATGGTTCAACTTCTAGAAACAATTCATCCAGGTTTGCAATTATGAAAATGGATACTACAAATGGCTTGAAATTAACGGAGAAATTTTCAATGATTAAAAAAAAGACAACAGCAAAACTGGCAGTTTCTTAGTTGAGCAGCTAATTGCTTTATTATTAGCTGCCTTTCCCATTAAAATGAGGTTTGCACGAGGTGCAGTGTGTGCAGACTCTGCTGGCTGGTTTGGGGAGTGGGACCGAGTGGGAGACAAATGGAAGTGCTGGCAGGCAGGAGTCTGCAGGCAGCAGAGCCCCGTCTGAGGAGATGTCCCATGCTAATCCCCAGCCACGCTGCCGTACTGGAGAGCAGATCTCTGCTCCCGGCCTTTTGCCCTGGGCAACCCGCAGCGAGGCTGTTTGCAGCTCGAGAGCAGCAGCCTTCCCCATCATTAATGTGCAAAGTTTTTAAACCTCATGATTAAACATGTTTCAGTAATTTCCTAGGTTTCCAAGTGGCGATGTTTGTGCCAGCAACAATCTGGGGCAGAGACATGGAGGGAAGCACACATTAGTATCAATGAAACCTACAAAAAGCAATCAGTAATTTATGAGCTTGTGGAAAAATGCCCACATGTTCTCATCAAATTATAGGGTTCCTATAATTTACTCAGTGACTACAAGGTGCACGCTCCCAAACCTGCTGTGGTGTGTTAACTGAACCTCTGATTAGATTTAATCCAAACAACTAATCTGTTAAAGGGTCCTGAATAAATAGGCGATATGGCCAGGCCGGGGTATTATTTCAGACTAAGACGACAACTGATGAGGAGGTCAGCCAATTACACACTAAAAATGTACAGTAATCTGCTGGAGGTCAGGTACGTTTGCAGCAACCCAGCCGAAATCCTGCATGTATGCCTTCGGGTGTCTCGCGCAGTGCAAGTGTCTGGCAGGGAAGGCAGGAGGAAGATCTCTTACGTTTTAGAAATAAAAGCCTGTAGCCAGATGTTTGTGAGATCTGTACTTGTTTGTAGTACGGAAACGTGTAAAAACTTCAGCTCCTTGCATGTGGAATCTAGATCAATTTTTAATTTACTTGTAGGCATGGATGACTCATTTGAAAAAGAAAATTGTGGCATCAAAAAAAAGACATTTCAGCGTGCATAGGTTGCTGCATTTATCTGTTTCTCATGCGCTCCGGAATGGAAATAAGTCACAGTATCTTAATAATGGTCTTGATTTTATAAATGATTTTTCCCCTTGAAATAAGCAATCCATTCATTTTAATATGTAGAATTGGTTTGCTAGCAGGGCGACAGTTTAAAAAGACTTCCAACTGTGACACAAGTGCAACCATATTGCTTCCTATTACTCGCTAAGGTAGTTGTTTAGAAGAGAGAATGTTCTCCCTGGAAATGTTTAAAGTGCTGTAATTTTATTTAGGATAATGAGGATTTATAACAGTTTTACCATATGAAAACCTGCCTTTAGACAGAGCGAAATAGGCGGTTGTGGTTATTGAGTGTGCTAACGGTGGGGTTTTGTGCGTGGTGAGGCGAGGGGAGGTGTCTGTGTCTGGTCGTGCAGCGTATCCGTCACCGGGCCCAGAACATTCCCCACCGCCGCGTGGGATAATTCATCACGAACATGTATGGATTTCTCTGCTTTAATCGCTCTGGATGTTAATTAAAATCCTGTTTTATAGAATATTTTAATTTTGAGATTTGCCCAGCTGTACAGCCTTAGCGATGTTGTCAGGATAGCGCCGGCTAATAACAAATAGCTGAATTTAAGCCTAGTCGGGAATTTGGGGGAAATTCCAGCCTGGCGGAAGGCGCGGGGAGTTTGGCCGCCGGTGTAAGGGGGATCGGGACTTCAGCGCTTTGTGCTGCTTCTCTGCTGTGCTGTAAGGTCGTCTACATTTATTTTTGTTGTTAGGCCTTTAACATTTTTTTACCTCGTTAAAAATGCTTTCCTTTTATTTCTTATACTGCTTCCCATGCAATACTGCCCGAGCCAAGCTGGTATCAGGGTACTGGCTTAACAGTACCTTTAATGCCCTGTTTATAAATATAAAGGAGAAGGAATTGAACTGTTACAGATTTTATCAGGTTTTATCTCCCTCACTGAAAATCTTAGCTCTCAAAACATTTCTAATTTCCCTTATTTGAAGGCTCAAACAGTTTCAAATTACTGCCCGTGGATTGTTCTTGACATCGAGAATGGTAAATTTGAGCTGTGGAAACGCTGGAATGTGTGGTGTGTGCTTTTCCTGAACAAGGGAATTCAACGGGTAAATTACAGTCATTTACTTGGAGTGTAATTTACTGAGAGCCTTTAGGCAAATGCAGGAGAAAGGACAGCAGAACAGAAAAAATAGCTAAAACAGGGGGCTCCCCCTCCCTATTCACATGAAATACAATCTATATTCACGTGACAAGGATAATAAAAACTTTCTTATTTAAAATACATATAATTCTTATTATTTTTTCAATTCATAAGGCAGGCATTTATAAGTATGACTGATTTATGTGAAGATAAGATTTTAAATCTTGCTAAATTACCCACACATCTTCTGAGCATTGTATATTTTGCATATATCAGTATCTGCATGCAATCATCCCATATTTGAAATTGATAAAACTGTTAATTTTATGCCTAATAACAGATCAAGTATCTGAAACTGTCATCAAGCTAAATGGAAATTGACGGTTTTATCCTGTGGAAATATTCAATATTTAATCAATTTTTTTTTTAAATAAAAATGTTTATCTAATGGAATCTGCAACGAAGATATGCACTTGAATTTTAATTTGAAATTAGAGCATAAAAATAAATACTGGCATATTTTTTCTTCGTTTAAATGGCAGAAATATGGTAAAGAAGCAGCCAACGTTTCGTAATCTCTGAGTACATGCACATGTAGAATAATTCTCAGGAAGTGTTCCGACCAAGGCTTTCCAGGGAAAGCGGTGTGCATTGTAGTAATTGCTAAGCAAACAGAAGGCAGTGTTGTAAAGTGGTTTTGTATAGCATATTGTAATTTGACACTTAAGTTGTGCCCTGCATTACCCTGTGTCATAATTGATGGCTAAAGAAAAGCACATGCTATGCTAATCCTTTGTTAGAATAGCTTGTTAAATTGTGGTTGCCAATTTAAAATAAACTATGGAATGCTTGTCTATATTTTAAGGTTTGTAGTCTACAGTTTTAAACAGTCATTTTAAAGCTGTTTTTCAACTTTATGTTGCATGCACACTATTCTGCCTTTGCACACAAGGTCAGCATGTTCGCTAGTTTAATAGCAGACCATCAAGAACAAAATCAATGAGCTGCATGTTTCACACTAGTATCACAAGGGATTTTCCCATTTATGGCACATTTGTGTACTGATCCCGAGTTTAAAATGACAATATTGATGCCCTATTAGAGCTGTGCCGAAATGGACATTGTACGGTTGATGCTAAAAGTTGTCTGAACTCGTTCTTTTCCCAGACTCGTGTTCTACTTTTTGTCTACCTTAACAACCATAAATAAGCCCAGACAACCTCCCTGCACCGCAGCGCAGAGCGGGGCTAAGCTCCCGCCTTGCATGTTTGCAATAGCTGGAATTTCGTGACTGCAGATTTCAAATCAAGATCTTTCGTAGTTGGTGCGAGGAGGATTATGAGGCTGCGTCTAAATAATCATCTGCGTGCTGATTACTGAAAATAAAGTGGCATTATTGCTTATGGATGAGATAAGGCAGCTCTGCCCTGGGAAGACGCAAGTGCGAGTTCTGTGGGGATTTTATGAGTCCTGGTGCGGTGTAATCAGCCGCCACCGGCTCTAATGGAGGGATAGCTCCCCGATCTGCGGGGGAATATATCCTGTGCCACGGAGAGGAAATGTTACTTCTGCAGAAGAAAATGATTTAATGTTGGTAGAAGGGTTATTCATTTATAAGGGATTAAAAATGACTTCAATATAATACCTTTAATTTGTAATAATGGTCTGCGGGGCTGTTTCCTGTCTAAAATAAACCGTTTGACTGGCATGTTCATTTTGATCCATTCGGTTGCATGGTATATTAGAGGGGATAAAGGTATTATTTTCGGTTATTGTATATTCAATTAAACTGGTGAGGCCCTGCAGTTGGTGTGGTCCTCAGTGGCTGGGTCGCAGGGAGGTGCAAGGCCATCACCTGGCCCTGGGGACGCCGGATTCCTCGCCTGTCTGGGGAATCGAGTCACTGCCCTGCCATCACTCGACTGCCCTGCATGGCTCGGGGACCCGGCTGCGGCACACAGACCATGGCTGCTTTTGTTAATTGCATTAATGGGAGTAAAGCAAGTAAAAGTTGAAGCCTGGGGTGAGCAGAATGCTTTCGGCTTTGAGGGATTGCAGAAAGAAAAAAAAGAAAGAAGGGAACCTTTGCACTTGAGCTCTGTACATAATTAGCTGTGTCACTTTCTGAAGAGCAAGCGCTGTGTGTCGGGAGGTGGGTGACACTTGGTGCAGCCTGGACCCCAGTGGCAGCAATCACAGGGCTCGCCCTCCTGCCGTGACATCCAACTGCCGGAGCCCAGAGCTTCCCCTCGCACACATCTCCTTCGCGAGGCCTCTTTGGGGTGGCTGCACTCAGTTTGGGCACTAATCCTGGAGCAAGAGGGATAGCGACTGCGCCGCATGCAGTCCAAAGGCACGCAGGTGAAAAAACACGTTCACCCTCACTTGATCTGCCCACAGATCAGTCGTGTGTCCTCTGGCAGGGCTTGATTTGTCTGTTCACTGGGAAATAAACAGGCGGAGAATCGGCTCGCTCTGATTCAGCAGGCGGGTGTCACCAGTTTTTAGGATTTAATAATAGGTTTCGTTGTGCTGGATGATGGTTTTGTTAAAGTTTCAGGTTTTGGGATCACCAGAAAATCTCAGCTTCCTAGTCAAAACCGACTTGGTCTCTAGTCTTTACAGACAGGTTGAGAAGGTGACCCAGAGTCTCCAACACAGGCAGGCAGATAAACAGGGTCCATATCTATTACTGCTAAAATTTTCACGCTTTTTAAATTAGCACCGATGGGGGGAGGAGGAGAGAGGAATCTGACGCATATTTTTGTGAACCATAATATTAGTAGCTCAGTAAAGGGCAGAATTCTCAGAAGATGTGACCAGTGTTGGTGTGCCTGGAAGGTCTAGGCAATAAAGAAAGATTATACAGAAATCCCCAAATTCAGAAAGATACATACAAAGAGGTCTCTCTCAGTGTAACTAAAGAATAAAACAGCAAAGCCAAATAAACATATAGTGCTTGTAAATTTACTTTTGTTACAGATCAAAAATACAAGACAGAGCACTATCTGGTGGTAAAATACAAGCAGAATTAATCTGAATAAACATTTCCAGCATGGCTGTTCTGGGAAAAAAGCATGCTCTCCTTGCGATGTTTGGTACAAAGTACTGATAACATAGCTGAATCCTGCTCTCCTGCTTTAATTCTCATGTATTGAGTGCAGAACTGCTGTCTCGTTTACTGTGAGAGAAAAAAAAACCACAACAGAGCCAATTTTGATTGGAACAGGCAGGATTAAAATGCAGGATTATCCCTGCAAAGGGCTATATTGGGTGCGTGCCTCACTGACCTTTTTGAGGAGCAAGCATGTGTGGAGTTGTGCTGGAATAAGCCCGAATGCCCATGAACTTCCCGTGAGCCGGGAAACACGGACACAAAGGCTGTGCGGGGCACTGCTCGTGGTTACCTGTGATCAGTACCCACGTTTCTGTGTACGTATGTGTACATTTAATTCCAGTTCTCAGCCCAAACAGTGTCTTTGTATGAATATGTGCTTGGAAGTAATGTTCCTATAGGTTCTGGTGATATAAATAATGTATGTGGAGAAGCTCATAAATGTAAGCTCGAATTTTCCTCAGTAGTTTTTGTTCTCAATCACCTTGATGAAACAATCTTGAAGGCGCTCTCCTTTCCATGGCATTTGGAATGAGTCCCTGACAGGCTGATTTTCCACCCCTGTTGTGATGCTGCTTTCTCTAGTTAATATTCCTCTGTAAGTGTCGTACCAAAGTAAACCAAAGGAGCCCAGCTCATGACACTAAGGCTGCATTTGCATTAATTATGCAGTCAGGGCTGGTGAGAAAATGCTGTCACAGAGAGAGAGGCAGTAAATGAGAACCCTCCGAGTGTGCCTGAATGAAGAGCATTAAGTTCATTTACATGGAGCAGGACGAGGCGCTCAGGCGGGGGAGAGGGAACAATGGCATTTCTCTTGTCGGCTCGCCCGCCGTTATTGTTCTGAGGCTTAATGACTTAAAGGCAGAGTGGTTGTGCTGACAAAAAGACAGCCAAGATCCCTTTGGTATTAATAATGGCAATAATAATTAATAATATCCCACTAATCGGGAAGCACATGCTGGCCCCAAAGCTGGCGAGGCCCTTCCTGGCAGGAAGGCCAAGGTGTCCCAGGCCGCCATGGCCCCTCATACCCCTCTTGTGCCCTACGAATGTCAGTCAGTGCTGCCACTGAGCCCCTTCCCGTGGGCACTGGGCTGGGGATGGGGCCCTGCC
>VYZM01014608.1:342196-357050 GCA_013398915.1 Dromas ardeola | reverse complement strand
CGGCATGGCGGGGTCTGCGTGGGGCGGGGGGCGTGGGCCGCATGGCGGGGTCTGCGTGGGGCGGGGGGCGTGGGCGGCATGGCGGAGCCTGGAGGGCCTGGCTGGGCCCTGCCTGGGCGGCCTGCTAGGCCTGGTCCCACCAGCCAAGAGCAGGAATCTTTCAGTTATTTTCCAGTGATTTTTCATGTGTTTCCAGCATCCAAGGGTTTAGCTCTGTAGCAAAATTGCTTCTCTTGATGCCAGGACAAATGGTTGAAAATGGCTCATTTCACCTCAGGAATTTCACCCTCTCGGCTGCCAAGAAGAGTGGTCCCCGCTGGTGGGGTAACGCAGTCGGTCTCCCCCATCGCCAGCCCCCATCCCAAACCCACCTTAAAATACTAGAGACTCCTTTGGCTAATACCATAAACAGGGAATGTGAAGCTGTATTTGAAAATATTTACTGGGTCTTGCATAGTAAGCTTCACATGCAGACGGGAGTGTGGAAGGCCATAGTGCCTGGGTGGTTTGGTGCATGTTGAAGTACTCCCGTCCCACGAGAATCAGCTGTGAACTGGGCACGTCTGTGTGTAAATTAGGGCCACCCTGCTCTCCCGCTGCGTCCCCATGGGGGTGTCTGTGTACGAAACACGGTGGTTGTCCCAGAGCTGCGCTGACAATGATGTCTGCCCTGTACTGACTCCAGATGACACCCCTGATTTCACCGTATTCACTTCACAGCAATCAAAGACTTCTCCAGATTCATCTGCCGTCTGTGCGCATGTGTGCATCATGTTACAGTTACAGAATGAAAGCAGAATTTGCGACCCGTATGCTTACAGAAATACAGATATGGAAAGTGTTATATATGGTCACTAAGCAGAAACACTAACACATATGTAAAATATGGAAGGTGTGCTCCTTGATCCTCTTACGCGTAAAGATTAATCTCCTAATATCATATTACGATACAATAGTTTGTGACTTTTTTTCATCAAAATGTGGAGATTTCAAGTTCAAAACTTGTCGTCATCTCTATTTATCTTCAAGACTTTCAGACACTTTAAACTACAGTTTAAATTTAAAGTGACTTTTTTTATTCATATGCTGGCATAATTTTCCTTGGAATGATTTATATTTCAATAATAGCTTAAATTATGTTTTGCATTCTACACTTTGATGTCATGCGGGAGGTGTCATCACAAGATAAACTTTCACATCTGAGTGTCAATAAATTGTGCTTAAGTAGTCTAATGAAAATATTGTAAATGACTCTATAGAGTTATATACAGTACAGATATGCCGTACAGATACACATATATATTTAACAAAGGACTGTGTTTGATCATATGGTGTCATTAGCTTTGACACCATTGCATGGTACCAGTTTACAGTGATATGAATCCTATAATACTATATCATGCTTTTATCCACTAAATAAAAACCTGCCCTATGTTTTATTACAAAGTAGGTGGCCTGGAGGAAAAATATATGTATTCTTTCCTTTTGGAATAAAATATGCATTTGGGCTTCTCATTTCATCTCCAATCTGTGTTATTCCTTAAAAATGCAGAACTGCCTGAAGTCCTCTTTAATATTTAATTCAACAACTTTTTAATCTGTCATTATGCTGTGATGAAGTAAGCATCAAGTGTCGCTGAAAAAGATTAAATTATACTTGGAAATAGGAATTGAAATGATTTAGGGTTGGAGGCTGAATATTTGCTTTGCACAAGTAATAATAGTAGGAGCTTGGGTGAAGCACGGGTTTGGATCTGGCTCTAATACCTCTGCCGATCCTCTCTCCCTGGTGGCTGCCCCTTGATTTACTCTGGCACTGCCAAGCTTTATTTGATTTAAATGGAAGTAGGAAGTGGAAATTCCACACTACAATACATTAATTACTCTCTGCTACTCCTTACACTGATTTTCTTTTTCTCTGTAAACATCATAAACTCTGATGCAGTCAACCCAATGGATAGCCGCTCCGAGCTACCCTATAATTTCTTGTTAACAAGCTTATCTTAAAATGGAAAAGCAGGAATAATTAATATCTACCTCTGGAAGAATGGATGATGTGAAACAGTGGAACACTTGTTCCTGTCCATTCATGAGGGATGCCCCCATGTAACGAGGGGACTTGTGCCAACATCATCCAATTGCTTAACTTGTGCTTTCACTCTCCCTTTTCTTTCTGAAGTCTCCTTTGAATTTCTCCGCTGGGGTTCCAGGGAGAAAGGCAAGAGCAATATCATGTTGCAGCCCTTGGGCCTTTAGGGACCCAGGTTCAAAATCTGCTTTACGTGAAGTCAAACCAGCAGTGCTTGTGGACCCGCTTCGGTCACGGTCTGTGGGTGTCAGAAACCAGGGCAGGGTTTGGCACTGCTGGGCACAACTCCTCGCTGAGGAGCGCTCTGCCCCGAACTGGGGGAAAGGAGATCCCTGGTGCTCCTGGCCAGGCTGGACACCCCAACACCCTCCCACGGGACAGCTGTTTCCAGCCATGTACAAAAAAGAGAGTTTTGAAATTGTGGTGAGTTTTCCAAGGAAGAATATCTTTGCAGCATTAATCATACCTGACAGAAGCAAAGCTGCCTCAAAGCACAGCTTTCTCTAAGGTGTAGACCTTTCTCCGGACTGTAGGAATATTATGGAAATTCCTTTAATGGCCACCTGTATTACAGGAAAGTTGTATCTCCACTACTGCAGGATTTAGTCCAGAGTTTGATATACCTTGCAGTCCAGCTTGAGAAATGGGACCACGTTATTTGTTTGTAATTCTGGCAAAACCACTCTTTCTTATTTAGCATATTGTAAAAAAAGAATCCATTCTCTCATATCCAATGCATTATTTATAATTATTCCCCCTTCTTTGTAGAAATATGAATATCTGTATAAATAATTGATTACGATTATTAATTGGGGAACATGCAGTATTTTTATACCACTCGTGTTATCTCGTGGTAGTTGTGAGTCCACCAGCAGCTCCGCAGCCTGGGCTCCGGGTTTCGGTCCCATTGGGCGCCGGGTTTCGGTCCCATTGGGTGTCGGTGGTCGCCCTCTCCCCAAGCGCAGGAGGGGTCTCCTCCGGGTTGTCGGGGTCCTGCCCCTCGCCCGCCCCAGCGGAGCGCTCCCCGCGGCGTGCTCGCCCCCCGGGAGGCTGTAAGTGTCTGCGGGTGCTGATCTGGTCTTGTGCGAAGGTGAATTTTGCCTGACAGGGACAGAACTTTTTTCTAGTCTAGAAAGATGTATAACGTACTGTCAGAGAACCAGCCTGATATGTGCTGCTGTAGAGCTGAGCACCTTTTAACCTCTTCAGACTGTAAATTCTGAGCAGTTGATATTTGAGTGTAATTCCTCTCAAACTGGCATTATTATTTGATTGCAATGAATTACCTTTTTAAAAAAAATCATAAGTATAAATTCACTTGACTGATCCTGCAAATTATTTATGATGTAGTGTTTTGGTCTAGGATAACCTTTTAAAATAAATCAGTTTTTCAATAATAGTTCAATGTTTGCCCACCTAATGGTGTTCCCATTAAGATATGCATTTGTCACCAACCTGCCTTTTCAGCTTGTGCAGGAGACAAGTTACCGCCCCTAAACCCACTGTGCTTGTAGGGTAAAGTAAATGCATGTCTTTGTAGGAGAATAAATAAAAAGAGCAAGCTGAGTCAATAAGCGGGTTCAATTCATGCCTCTAGCAATGGCGGACAGCTCATTTTGTAGATGTGGGTGTTTTGTTTACATTTATAATGCAGCTTTATTTAATGCTGACAGATATAGCTTGTGGCAAATGATAGTCAGAATGTATGAGCAGTCATAATGCTTCTGTCTTCTTATAGTGTGCTGCTGAAAATAAGCAGTTCACCTCTGTTTTTATTGAGGAAAGGATATGAGACAGCTATAGCTTCGTGAGGCTATTTATTGAGTTGTTTTACTAGCTGTGAACATGCCGCTTTATAGCAGTTGTGAAAATGGACTTTGCTAGTGTGTGGGAAAGGAAATAACATTGCAGTATACAAGGGTAGTAAAAAAACCCTCTATAAATAATTTTTCAGACTGAAGAATATTCTCATTTAAACAGCTAGAGACTCTGGTGATTTTTGCCAGATGCCAGCTTTTCCTGGGATGATGTTGGGTTACAGTTGCTCTATCAAACACTATTAATATTTTAATGCAAAAAAAAAATTTAGATAAGCCCTTTCAAGCCAAGGTGTTCAAAAGCTTTGTAGGGAAAGTTATGTCCTGTTGCCGAGTTCTGTATATTTATAAACCTATCGATATTTAATATCGCGGTGTGATCTTTAGATCCTCAGGTCTGGAAAGATGAGAGTCCCCAGGGATCTCACGGGAGTCACGCTGCGGGTGCCTTTGCTGGGTGAGCCACGGTACCGCCCGCCCGTACCTGGTGCTGTTGGTGACCGGCATTTACTGCTGCTGCATGTTCCTTAGCTTGGGGTATTTTGAATCTTAAATACGTAGAATGCGGTATTAAGGATTAGGCAGGATTTGAGGAGTTCAGTGCCTTTTCTATTTTTGTTCACGTGTTCAGCAGCAGCACTGAGGGGCACAAATCATTTTCATGTATGCAAAAATAATTTCGAAAATGGTATTAGTCTCAGCAGGTGAGGTCTTTTGTTTCTTCCATGTTTATGTACAAATTCCTAGGGAACACTAAATATTAAATTGAAATAACCCTTCCTTATTATTGCACAGCTATGGATTCAATTTAATTCTCTTCAGATAAGGTTTTTCTGGACGCATATTTGCAATTGCATGTCCTGTAAATACAGTTCAGACTACAGCCAGTGGCTCATTCCTATGTACCTTTTCTGCAGGAAAAGCACTGTATTTCTGTGCTTTTGGATTGTTTGGATGTAGACACTTTCCTTCTCATTCTCATTATGTTTATGGATTACAAGGGTGCTGTAAGATGTCCCCCTTCCCCCCTTAACTGGACAGAGAAATGGGTTAATCTCTCCACAGAGCTATTCCTCTGCTTCACCACCTGTTTCCAAATCCCAGTTGCCTGGGAAGGAAGGAAAATACAGAGCCCGGCCCGAGGCTGCGGACAGTGGGGCTGGGGAAGCCCTGGCACCTACTGCACCCAGGGACTGAGGCTGAAAATGCAGGGTGAAAATGGGAAGGAATTTGCTATGTGTGTTTTGTGGCTGGCAAACAAGGCAGCTCTTTAAATTGCGTCACTACTGTTCGTGTTTTATAGCCACCAGCCATTTGGTGCTAACGTATAATACCTTCTCATGGAGAGCACGAGGACTGCTAAAACCTTTGCTCTCCTCCTCCGACAAGATACCCTGGAGATTCAGAGGTGAGACTATAATCAGCCAAAATTCGACATCTTATTCTTTACACTAAGGAATTAATCTCATTTTTATAAAAATAAATATATGGTCTAGCTCTCCTAATAAGACTGTCTCCACTGTGTTTAAGTAATAATCATTTATTGTTTAAATACAGTAGAGGCTGTAACAAAATGCTGTCAAGAGCCATCACACTCATTAACCTGCCAGCTAATTAGCCTCCTCCTGCCTGATTGCTGACAAGTTCTTCAATCTGAACCTATTGCTGTTGTGTCAGCGCTGAAGCACCAAGCAAAGTGGAGGAGGGCTCCATTAGATGTTTGCGAACAAAGTCTGTGCATTAAAGGTTTGTTTTCTGCACTCCAACAAATGTTACAGCATTAATATTCTCAGCTATAATTAAATTGGCAACTCTTAATTATGGTAATTAGTGCATTAACCATTTCTTTCCCAGCGTCACTCCCAGGCGAGGCTCAGGAATCCAAGACGGAAGCCAAGGCAATGGCCAGTGCCCTGGGGCCGGGGGGGGCAGAGCCTCCCCTTCCCGAGGCTGCCAGCGTCTGCAGAGCGGAGCCGGGGGTGGGAGAAGCCGGGGGCATTGGCACCAAACACCTTATACTTAGTGTTATGGAAACACCTATGGAAATACAGTGAGTGCACATGTGCCCACCTATGTCAGCCAAGGTGTGAGACAGCGCTTTGGCTGGCTGTTGTAGGAGCGGAGAATTCAGGAAATGAGTTTTTTCGGTCTCAGTTGGTTGCCTTTGGACTAACGTTCACATCACAAAGCCAGCCTGTGACTTGCCATAATTTGCATTAGTGCCCCAGTATTTGGAGTGCCTTAGCAGCAGATTGACAGTGGGATGCATGTCCCCGGAGGCATGGAGAGTCACTTGAAGGACCTGACGGATGGAGGCAGTAGTTCAGAAGATCTCCATTCCGTCTCTGTTGCCTTGTGGCGCTGTGTTCAGAGGGGAACCAGCTTGCTTTTGGTACAGGGGGTGAGGACTGGCTGCCTTGGGGTTGGTTGGAAATAGGTGCCAATATATTTTCGAGGCCTTAGTTCCTAGTGCTTTTTAGCTGAGGCTCCTCCGGACCTTATAGAGTGACCTAAGTACCTCTAGTCTTACTCATCTTCTGGAGAAACTGAGGCATGGAGAGAAGTGGTTTATCTAAGATCACACTGCAATTTTGGCAGAGGGTCAGGGGGAGACCTGGGTGCCTGGGCTCAGTGCGCAGCCCAGTTCACTGCCCCAGCTCCTGCTCCCTTCCTTTGTCTGCTGTCCAGATACAGTTTGGATTTCACCCGACGTGAGCCTGGTTAGTCCCTGCTCTGTTTACACTGGCCCTGGTGGGAATGTTTTGGAAATCAAAGCAAGGTCAGTGCTAAATGCTAAACAGCCAGTGAGTAAAGGGCTGGTACTCATCTGAGCTAAATTGGAGACATAAAGATCAAATAAATATAAGACCAGCTCCCAGCACGGAAAGTAAATTATCCCAGCGAGGCCAGGAGGGAGGGTCTGATGAACCTCATGCACCTGCAAATGATGCTGCACGTTCCCTCGCAGGCAGACGCGCCAGGCCAAAGCAAACAGCTCTGCTTGGGTTGTGCCAAAGAGAATCTTTCCAGGTAGTCCTGAAACCCGTCTGCAAGTTATCCTCTTAGTTCGGAGAGAAGGGAAGTTCTGCCCTGATGTCTCTGGTGTAAGACAGCAGCTTTTCAGGGCTAGCAATTCTTGCTACCTTCAAAGGGGGAAAAAGTGTTACCTTGATATTAGCTTTTTTTTTTTCCCTAGCACATAATAATTCTGTATGTATATAGTAAAAAGGGAGATAACCCAAGGCAAATTTAATTTCAGATTGGGTTTCTGCTTAATGTATTATTCATAGTATTATTTATATCATCACTTAGACATATCCCTGGCAATAAACTGAAAACTTAACTTTAACAATAACGGTCACCTCTATTTTGGGGGCAATGGTGGGCTGGAAGCTTTTGGCTCCTCTTCACCACACTGCCAGGGTTTTAATAAGGGATGTGGTGTGGGGGAGGGTATTTAATGAGGGGCTTGGAGGGGGGTTGTTTGGCAGCTTTTTTTTTTCCCCCCAACATTTTTGCTGCATGACCTGGTTTTGCATTTTTCTGCATCTCTGTTCATCTAATTAGGATGTTCTAAAAAGACCTGGACCACTTATTGTACAGAACTGTAGCCTGTGGGTATTTAATAAGGAGCTTTCAGTGGTACATTTGCATCTTTTGCTTGGGGTCTGAATAGCGAATTACCTTAAAGATCATTAGAAGCGCTGCTGTATTGTTAAAATCAGGCCACGATATTCTAATGACAGTTTAAAACTTGAGGCATTCCCTGTAACACAGTTCACCCCCGCATAATTGTGCGTTGCACGGGTGACCCTGGTATAAACTGCTGATATTCCCAGCTCCTTCCCCGGCGCGTTGCTGCGGGCAGGTGGGTTTCCACCCAAACACCCAGCCACCTAAGAGTGCGGCAGCAACAACAATCGCCTTTCGCTGCTTGTGTGCACTCAAGTGTGCGGCTGTTGCTCAGCACCAAACCTTTCGGGGAAGAGAAATGCAGTTTGGATCCAAGGAGCAGAAGGCTGCTGATGCGTCCCTCGCCACCCCGAGCCTTTCCCCGGCCCGTGGCCGAGAGCCCAGCTGCAGGTCAGAGCCACGCACAGCAAAGGGCACCGCCGGCCTTGGGCACTTGTGAGGTTCCCCCAGGATTTGCATTGCACTGCAGCGATGGGGTGCTCCCAGAGCCGCTTCCACTGAGGAGCCGTGCAGGCTTTAGGAACGAACAGGAGAAGCTGGGGCTCGGGGATAGCCCTTGGGTCTGGGACCAGCGTGGCCAGCTCGGCCGAGGGGCTGAGTCCCAGGGGTGCCCTGGCTATCCCTGGCTTTGCCCAGCTCCTCCTTCCAAAATTCAGCCCTCTCTCCATCAGCTCCCTTTGGTTAATGTGTCCACTCTCCAGGACACATTTGTGGAGCGGACAGGCATTGTGGCCGCTCGGGTCTTATGACACAACTTGGAGAAGTCTCCCGTGAAGACTTTCACATCACACTGAAAATGCCACTGAGCACTTCTCCCGCTCTTCATTACAACCCAGACAATTGTTGGTACCGGTACCGGTCCATTAGCAGAGAAGCACGTGCACTGTTCGGCATCTCCCAACTTTCTGGTTATTGTTTCCTGTCCAGGATCTGACGGGGCTCATGCGAGCAAGGGAGCCCTGTGTCGCATTTCCTTTGGCTTTGCGCGAGCGCTGATGGGTCAAACGTTGGGGGAACCCAAACCTTCTTTGTCCCGAGGGAGCTGCTTTATCTGGGGCTGAGAGAGGCGGTTGAGCCAAGCCTGAGCACTTGAATAAATAAATACTTGTGGGGGAAGCCAGGCTCTGATGAAGTGCCGTGCTGAGGAACTGCGTGGAGAAATGAGGTACCTTCAGGTGAATCTGGTGTTTGGGCAGGTGAATGTTTTTAGGCGGTTAAAACTGCCAGGAATAATCTGGTGATTTGGTGGAGGAGCTGTTTGTGCAGAGAAGAATTTCTCTTTAAAAAATTCAGTGTAACCAGCATTATTTTTTTCCTCTGGGATCCCAGACAATGAATGCACAGGCCTGTTCATTAATATCAGTTGTCTTCTGCAGGGAGTATCCAGATTTGTCGTGCCAGGTTTTAAATTTTTAATGTATTACCAGTTCTTACGCGGAGCAGGCCTTTTCTTTGTTCTTTTTTACACTAATACTGTTTTGTATTCAGCCTTGCTCTCCTCTGATACATCTCTTAGTATCCCTTATAAAAGCTCTCCCCTTATCAGCGCCTGTTACGTTTGACAAAGTCTGTCTTTGTGAGTTTCTGCAAATGTACGCTCCCAATTTTCTTTTCACAAGTGTTGGGTGGTGTTTTGTGCAGTAATTGCTACATGCAAATCCATGGCTGGTTTTGCAATGCTGGTGCCGCGGCTCAGTGTCGTGGGACCCTGGTGCCGAGGTGCCAGTCACCGCGCTCACCACGCGCCGGGCCGCTGCGGGACCGGAGGGAGTTGCCGTCTCCACTGGGACCAGTGGTGCCTCCAAGCTGGAGGGGGACCAGGGACCACCGCAGGAACAGGGGCTATTGCCTCCTCCGCTCTGCCTTCGCGTTGCCTGCAAAGGGAGTGGTGCCAGGAGAGCGGCTGCGAGAGTTTTCCTGACTTTTACGCTTCTGAGAAACTTCTGTTTCAGTCTCTTCCCCCCTGAAAGCGCTGCTGCTGTGTTTGGCAGTGGCGGTGAAGCGCTCGCTGCGGGGGCGCGGAGGAGGCTGAGGGCCGGGCAGCAGCGTCGTGGGGACCGTGGCTCTGCTGCCCCGTTAGTGGCGTGGTAATTGCTGCACGTGTTGTGAAGAGCCCTCGGGCACGTCCTGGGGTGCGACGTGTTGAGTCGAACCAGACCAAGCGATTTGCATGACAAACTGTAACTCTTAAAAATCATGCTCCTAAACATAAATAATTAATCACATTATAGTTTTTATCATCCTTTTCCTTCCTAGCAGTATTAATAAGTAGCTCATCTTCCAGCAGCACCTGTTAAACCCAAAGCTGTCAGTCTTTATTTTCCCCAGAGAGATGGAGAGAAATTTGTTATGCAATAATTTCTCCTTTACTTTGTGATGTGACTTCGGTGTGTTTTCTGTTGCTCTGTGTGTATACAACGTGCAAGATTTGTCTCCTTTATTTGCTCGTTCCGTGCGCGCGCTCCGCCAGCCCGGGATGCCGCTGGAGGTACGGGCGGCACTCCTCTCTGGGTGCTGGCCCTGGGGACAGTCCTGTAGGAGGCACTAACAAGGGGCAGTCGGGGTTTTTGGCTGGGTGCCCCTGCGGTGCCCCACTGCTCTCCCACACCCTGGCCCGGCAGCGCAGGGCTCCAAAGTGCACGGACCTGTCGGAAAATTTGGCTCACGTTGCAAATTGTGATTTCTGGCAGTTTATGGAATAAAAGAACAGGTGGAGATGTTTGTGCGGCGTGTGTAGAGACAGGCCGTTCTCCAGCTCTTTACTGGTCATTGTGTCTGTCTGTGGCACCGCCGGACAGTGACAAGCACAGCGGTCGAGGGGACCCTGGCTGAGCTGAGGGCTGGAGCTGCCCCATGGCCAGGGCTGGAGGGATGGGGAGAGGCCATGTGATAGCCCCCAGTGGCTCCTTTGGGGAAGAGCACAGCATTTTGAGAATAACCTTTATTTCCACTTGATTTGCCTCTTAAAACGGACATGTGCTGAACAGTGCCTCCTCCCCAGTGAGATCCATTCTGGGGGCCACTCAGCCAGAGGGGTTTGATCAGGACAAACCTCCTCTGCCTCTGCTGCAGTCCCCTGCTGCCTGTGCCCAGGGACCCGTCCTGGTGGGCAGCTTCACCCCATACCCTCTTGAGCAGCACGAGGTCTCTTGTTTCCTGGTGGCCCTGGCTCGTGGTTAGGGGCCATGATGACTCTGCAGGCACTTTGCCCATCCTGGGGTGCGAGGGGCTGGGCAGCCCCGTGTTCCATCAGCCCGTGCAGTGCCCGGCTGCGGGGCCCGGGCTGCTCCCGGGGCTGCCCAGCACCACCCGCAGTGCCGGGCCCCGCGGCAGAGGATGCTCACACACACCCGCACAAGCATCTCCCTCGTGTCAGGAATGCAGCTTACTCTTGTCACCTCCCTGCACTGCTCAGGGCCTGTTTGCCCTCCTGGGGTCCGGTCTCTCTGCCCGGTTGGTTCCGGCTGGGCCTCCCCCGTGTCGCTACCTGCGCCTTACGGCTGCGGGTGCCCTGCTCCGATCGGTGCCGGCACTGCCCGTGGCGTGGGAAGGTGCAGCTCCATCTGCACTGGCGCCATCCGCCCTGGCAGTCTCTCTCCTCTTCCTCAGTTTACAGCCCTGAAATTCCAATTTAATACTCATGCAAAGAGGGCCGCAATAAATCTTGTAGTCAGCATTAAATATTGTTTGTTTTAGCTGCCTTGCACTTCATGTTTCCCCTTTTAAGGGGAGAGCCATTACGAAAGGTTAGATTCACAGTTAGTGGCGCTTTAGCTCTCCCTTTTGAATCAGTGAGGTTGCCGTTTTATTGCTCTCTGACTTGCACTTCAGTGATGAGAGTAAACTAGCATCAGATTAAAGGTCAGCAAATCCCATCAAAGAGAGGAATATTAGGGGCACAGATAGTTGGAGAGGCAGCACACCACTGGGTATTGACAGGGTGATTCCAGGGTATCACTCAGCAGAATTATAGCTGCCCAGAGAGTCAGTACTGCTTTAATGAGCCTGTGTGAAGAGGAAGAGGGTGGATTTATGTAGTTCCTCATAATTTTCTGTAGAGACTGTTATTGCAGACATTCTGTAGAGTGTTCTGGTCTTTCATTTAATTCAAAGGTCCTGGAGCTTTTCCATCCAAAGATTCCTTTCTGTTAGCTCAAATCAAAGCTGACATCTCTGCCTTTACCACCTGAAGCGCCCGCTCTGGGAAGGGCTTTTCCCTGCCAGGTTCGAAGCCCTCTGTGCCGGTAACCAAATCTGAGGGTCCGTGCTGGGGCTCGCTGGCTGTTTGTCCCCTCCGGCCGGGCAGCCAAAATGATCGCTTCTGTTTCATACTGAAACGGGCGTTCGAAAAAGATGAGAATTTACAGTGTGTTCTTCTGTGATTTCTGGGCTGGGAATCCCGCATAGTTTCTGTCCCTATCAGGTAAGTATTAGCTTTAGTGCATGGTTTGCATGAATATATATGTGCTTTCTTTCTTTTGTTGAAATGCAATTAAATGAAATACAGACAGCACAGAGAGGAGATGTGCCTCGCGCAGCCCCATCAAACTACAGGTACATAATGGCATGTAAACCTCTGCAAGGAGGAGAACGCCATGAGAGACAACAGAGTCGGCAGCATTTATTTCTGCTCCTTCCTCTGCCTTTGTTGCCAGTATATCAAGCAGGAGATCTAATGTTTATGTTGGGCAATTACGAAAGGGTTCCAAACATTGTCCAAAACCAGTGCATTTTCTCTGAAAACAAAGCAGCTGGAGCACTTCTCCGTGTACCTGGTTACATTATAAGGCTCACTTGGTATTTATACAGCTTTTGTTTACAGCTTGCTAAAAACAACAATTTATGAGCAACTTTACTGATCAGTTTAGAATCTGTTCAGTTTTATTACCCAGTGTAGATATCCATTTATGTGATTTATTGTTAGGAAATTCTACATGTATAAAACTTTGATCATATTTTTACATAAGTGTGCGTTTTTGCGATGTTGAAGCAGAGACCTCGTTCGCCTGATTTACCGCCGGGGGGGGGCCATGCAGCCCCGCCGTCCTGCTCGCCACAGACCTGCCGCAGCTTGTGGGGACACTGGGCACGTGGCACAGCCACGTCACCTGGAGCCCCCCCCAGCAGCACAGCTTTGCACTGTCTCGGGGCTTTCCTCGTGATCGGGAGCAACCTGATCTAGTGCAAGATGTCCCTGCCCAGGGCAGGGGGGGTGGAACCAGATGGTCTGCAGAAGGTCGCTTCCAACCCAAACTGTTTGATGATTCAGTATGGGTCCCGGGCTGCACCCCAGCATCGCGAGGAGCCGGGGGCCTTTCCTGCTTCCCTAACCCACCGTGTGCCACACAGTGCCCCATAAAGCCAGGCTATGTCCCTTATAATAATACAAATAAAACTTTATGTCATGCTGTTAGGTGCAGGTGTCCTGCCAGCGACGGTGGCCCTCGTGGCATGGTAATGCTGCATGTGGGGACGCAGCCGTGCGTCATGGACATGGGGGACACCGTGCCGGCGCTAGTCCCTCTGCTCAAGAACGAGCATATGCAGTCCATGTTTGATATTTGGAACATTTTGTAAGATGGAGAAATAAGATGGCTGCTGTAGTGGAGGAGGAAAGAAGTGCAAAGAGAAGTCAGGTAAATTATCTGGTTCGTGCCGGATTCTTACTGCCGTGAGGGATTTATGGGTGAAGTTTACAGAGATCCATAAAGTCCATGGCTAAGCAAATCTGGTGTTTTTAACTGGAAGTGGGATGCAGTATTTTCTTCCTTCCTGGGGAAGGTCCATGCTCGTGATCTTTATGTGGCGGCTGCACAGTTGCCGAGCAGAGACTCTCCATTAACAGAATCACATCTGACCGCGCTCTTTAAGTTCAGTGCATTTTCATGCATATGTAAATACAGTTACGTCCCTCTTAGAATATAAAGACCGAGAAGTCCTTGACCAAGCACAATGCAGAAACAGCATTAGGGTAAGTGTTCATTTGTAGAATCAGCATTATTAAAATAAGCGTGCATTTTGGAAGGGGTGTGATACCGTTACCACCGTGGTGCAGGGAGAAGGTTCCTCACATACTGCCTTGACGTGGAGTTTCTGAGCCGTGTGCGGGGAAGCCATTACTCAAACAACGGCGAAAGAGTCAAAGCAGTCTTTGCTCGGGATTGCAAATGAAACTGGATCACTCCAGCAAATGTAATTAACTCCCTGAACCAGGCCCTTCCCGAGCTCTCCCCTGCTCCCATCCCTGCCCTGGCAGGTGGCCCCGGAGCGCGCGGGGCAGTGATGAGGAGCTATCGCGTACTCTGCTTCCTCCAGCCGAGCACAAATAAGACTGACATTTTAGCACTAAGTGCAAGTCAAAAGTAAGCAAGAAAAATAGAAGGATCCAAAAGAAGAAAATGGAATCGGAAACGTAGAGATCTGTAAAAAGTAAGAAGAGAGACAATGCAGTAAAACTGCACAAACTTAGACATAATTTACAATGGGAAATAAATGTAGCCAACATAAAATCTGTAGCAAGAACTCAATTTATAAAAATACCAGTTATTTCATATTTTCTATAAAAAGTTATTTCATATTTTCTATGAAAAGTACAGCACTGTGCTATAAATCTGATAAAAGTTGTAATCACAGGAAAGATTTGTTTCTGTTGTGAACATTTTTTTTATTTCAAGGTTGTAAACTTTCATACTGATGATATTTAGGTTGGACACACAGTAGCTTGAAGGAATGTATATTACTGCATTTTCATGTGAAGGGTGTTCAAATGTTATGGGGCTCACTTTTAGCTGCTGGATGTAGTGCTCGGTGCCTATCCATCTTGTTTAAGATTATAACATGACAACATTTGAACACCGGCCGTGGTAAACGCACCTTCCTCTGCACGTGGTGTTTGCTCCCGGGAGCTCCCGGTTCTGTGAGGTCCACGAGGGCATGGGCCACTTTTGGGAGAAAGGCACAGAAATGGGGGCTGGCTGGGGCTCGGGTCCCCGGTGTGCGGAGGGGCCGCGGGGCAGGATCCGGCACCGGCAGCTCTGCCCCAGGAAGACGGGGGGCAGGGGGCGGTGGGGACCGGCACCGAGCGGTGAATGTCCTCGTCTGAGCTCCTCTGTGGAGGCCCGTCTGTGGGAGGCTTCGCGGCGGGCTCTGCGGGAAAGGGGTGCTTCCGAGGGGGAACGGGGCATCTGTCAGCCGCGTCCTTAATGCCGGGGTTGTTCCCTACGGCCCTGCTCCTGCTGCGCTGGGCGCAGGGGTG
>VYZM01014608.1:319696-339696 GCA_013398915.1 Dromas ardeola | reverse complement strand
TGAAATGAACGTTGTAGTTATAAGCAGATTAAAATCAGTAGCACACATGCTTTTTATTAACTTATAATGCGCTATTGTCACCAAGGATGCTGGGTTTTAAATACTGTGCAGACCCAAATGCCCAGGAGCCATTAGTGAACAATGGTGGTCGGCGGCCGTACTTCCACGAGGCAGCCCCGTCCCTCCGCCGCGTTATCGGTGGGGGATTTGCCGGTGGGCAGCGTGCCGCCGGTGGCTGCTGCCGCGCCGGGGCCCGCTCACTTCCGCTGCCATTAGCGTGCCGGTCGCTCCGCTGGAAGTGATGTATTGTTGTGTTCTTTCCCGTCCGCTCTGCACCTTAATTCCACGATGCCTTGAAAGGTCAGTGAGCTAAACAGTAATAAACTCATAGGTTGATATACTGAGGAATAAAAAAGGGAAACAATAGCCACCGAGTGTGAGCTTATATGTCAAAAAATACATATATTATCACCGTATTCAAACGAAGAGTAATTTATAAAGGCAGGTGCTGGTAGGAGCGGACATGTTGCCAGCGGATAGCGAGTGTTCCTCCTCGCCGAGGAGCCCCGGAGGTGCTCCGACTCCTTCTCAGACAGCGTTAAAAGGGTTCGACCTGCAGCCCAGGCAGCCGCTGCAACTTGCGGAAGAGCTGCGTGTTTCACTGATTGCAGAGGAGTTCATCAGTTTTACTGTCCCCCGCCCCCAGGGACACCAGACCCTATTAGTTGTGCTGATCTGCTTTGTATAGTTCATAAGGAAAGATCTGAATTAACACACAGCTTAATTCTTGTTAGAATCAGTTAATCAACTTGTGGCTTTGCCATTCAAATGAATGATGCGTCTCACTCAGGGGCAAAACAAATGTTGTATCCCCATACACACGCTTTGTCATTCCTTTGTCTGTGGGTTGTCTGCAGGCTCGCGCGCTCTGGACTGCATGCTCTGGACGCCGAGTGTTACTTAATATTAAGATGAACACAGTATGCCAACCCCTCTGTCACCGGCTGCCGAGATATGCATTAGGGTTGCGTGCGAGACACCTTAGTGGCTTCGTCATTGTCCGTATCTGCTGAATTTCTTCCTCTTGTGCTTCAGGGCCTCTCACCGGCTCCTTCAGTCTCCAGTGCAGCCATCAGCTTTTGCATCTAAACCTTGGGGAACACTTGCTGTCCTTTGTCGGATTTATACAAGAAGGACTGGGGATTGTGAATATTAATTTAAGTGTGGGTGGATAGTGTCATTTTGGACAAAGCCCTTTAATCTTTGGCCTGTTCGTGGAAGTAAATGATGCAGAAATTGCAGCAATTGTACCAAATTATTCCACTGCAAATTTTGGGCTGGCATCTTGCAGCATCAGGGGCGCAGAGTGGGACTGCTACCGCGATACTGCTACCGCGATACTGGGAGGGTGGATGGGCTCATAGCAGAAATGCAGCTGGGGAAAAGCAGCTGGAATAGAGCACAGGAAACACGGACTGAGAAACGGTCCAGAAGCAAAAGGAAGAAACAACTGCAGAAATAATTCGTGAGAAGGGAACGGGAGCTGGAATGGATTAAAAGCAGAACATTGTTAAACATGCTGATACCAGAGCAGAGGAGGAGTAAGATAAACAGGAGGAACGGCTCACCAAAACAGCACAGAAAAATCGCCCCCCGTTGGCAGCACCAGGCCAGGAGCTGCGCAAGAGCAAGGGCAGCGAGTGCGGAGGGAAGGAGGGGGCGAGGGACAGAGCGGGTCCGCACAGCTGGGGTGGGCGCAGGGCTCCCTCGGCCAGGGGCCACCCCCGTCCTGTCGCGGGGACCCCCGCGTCCACGTCACCCGCCCTGGCCACGTGCTCAGGCAGCAGCACGCGTGGCCGCAGCCAGGGCAGGGCTGTCCCTGACCCCTGTGTGCCAGCCCAGGGGCCGCCAGGACGATGCGTCGTGTTGTCAAACCGTGCTCGGCTGTGGACCTCTGAACGGGCAACAGAAATAATTTAAAGAGATGATGAGACATTTTTATTATTCCCATGAAATTATATGGAATTATAGGTTTAAATGAAGTGACAGGTTTAAAATGTGTATTTTAGAGCAAAATTAATGCTGTGCTTTCTTGAGCCTGGAAGGTTGGCCGGTCAGGGGTCATCTCCCGCTGTGCGTGGGGTTTAGGACACTGAGGGTGAAATCTGTTTGCACGGGAGCGGCTGCTGTTCCCGGCCAGCGCAGAGCGCGGCGTGGCTGGTGCTCAGCTGTGGACGGTGCTGCCACGTCTGGCGCAGCCCCTTCGGAGCCCGCAGCGCTGCGAGGAACGGGGACGTGCACCCGTGCAAAGAGGCGGGTGCCAACAGCAGACCCCCAGGACCCGCTCTATCCAGAGCACCAATACCTGTTCTTAAACAGATGTAAAGAGGTTAATTGGGCTGGGATGTACATGGTTGCGTTACGTCTCCAATGGAAATGTTGATTCAAGAAGCCACAGCTCTAGTGATTTTTGTACTGCTGTAATTATTTTTAAACTTTCTTTTTGGCACTGTTGATAGCAGCTTGGCACTCTGCCTGCATGACCTGATTAAACTTACAAATTGTCAGCCTTGATCTATAGGATGCAGAAGAGATTGCTGACTGAGCATCGCTTTGGAAATTCTGGATTTAAAACAAAAATTAGATTTAAAATGCTGTTCCCAACTATACAGTGCAAGAGCACTGGCGATTTTAAACACATACTCGGTATCCTGGCATCGTGATAGCAACCAAATTCCTGCATGGCCCAGGGAGGCTGAATTCCTTCCCGTCTGTCCCCGCTCTGTGAGCAGAGGTGCTGCCCTGCAGGGGAGCGGGGCAGCCCTGCCCTGGGCACCCTACTCCTGCTGTGGCTCTTCCCGAGGCGATGCTCCCTGTTCTGTCTCTCCCGTTTCCCTCCTCCCATGTGAAATTTCATCTCCACCGCTGTGGAGCCAGAGGCTGCGGGCACACATGGAAGCGGCTGCATCCATTCGTGCTGGTGGGAGCGGCAGCACTTCCTGCTTTTTGCCTGAAGTCTCCTGTAGTTGAGGAGCAAGGGGCAGCTCTTTCCCCAGGCATCTTAAGCCAACGCTTGGACCTTGTAGGAGGGGTGGAATCCAGTGGTACAAGTCTCCATAAGAGAACATGGTGCTTAGATCCATTTGGAAGGAAATGAGAAGCAAATCAATTATTTCCAAATAAATAATGCACTTACTTTTACCACACAGTCGTGCATCAAAGTGAAATAACGTACAGGATAATGCCAGCCTTGCATAGATTTAGCTCTGTCTTGGAAAACAACTGGAAGGCGTATGTCTCTACTTACATGAATACTCCTTTAATACTTACGGTGGGGCGTTTAAAGATTCTGCAGGGTCCTTTAAAAGCCTCCTGACGACGTTCCTGCTCTGTATGGGAACCGAGAGGGTCCTACGGCACCGCCGTCACCCCGCGGCACCTGCCTGGGCCGTGGTTCCCGGGGCCCTCCCCGGAGGAGGTGCCCGTTGGGGGACCGCGGCAGGGACAGAGGAAGGGCCGTGGGCAGGTCCGGTCCCCGCGGCCCCGTGGGCAGAGGGCTCTGCAGCAGGGCTCCTCGCAGGCGTGCAGCGAGCGGGCAGCGGCCGGGCAGATGCAAGAAATACTGACTGTGTTTTCTCTTGTTCTCTCTTTTCTGCCCAAGGTTTGAGCATCCGAGGAGCCCAGGAGGAAGACCCTCCCGATCCCCAGCTAATGAGACTAGACAATATGCTTCTGGCAGAAGGAGTCTCAGGTCCGGAGAAAGGTGGGGGATCGGCGGCAGCAGCTGCAGCCGCAGCAGCCTCTGGAGGGTCTTCAGATAACTCTATTGAACACTCAGATTACAGAGCCAAATTGACCCAGATCAGACAAATCTATCACACAGAGCTGGAGAAATATGAACAGGTCAGACATCAGCCTCTCAGTTGTACGTGTACCTGCCGCTGCTTCCTCCGCACCTCCGCTTGCCAGCGCCCGCCGCTGCCCAGGCTCCGGACCACGTCCCTTTCTCCCCTTCCCCCCGGCCTCTCCCCTAAAGAGCCGTGATGCTGCGGGAGTCCATCGGGCTTCCAGGGGCCGCTCGCTGGACCCAGGACGCATGTCTTGCATGCCTGAGTGTTTTCTGTTGTCTGTAACTGCATAAAAGCAACACGTGAGCCCATGTTTCTCCCCTTCGAGCCAGCCCAGAGAGGCAGAGAGGAGAGTTGTCTGTCACTTGGTGCCGCTTTTGTGCCCCGTGCTGCGGTGTCGCAGTTGGGTCCGGTGCGTCAGGGAGCGCAGGCAGGTGAGAGCCGTGCTGGCGGTCTCAGCCCACGGCCTCCGGTGCAAGGCTCAGCCGCGGTGCGTCGGCCATAGCCATTTGGAAGGGAGCGGGTGGTGAGGCTCCAGCACAGCGCCTGGCCTGGGCTTGGGGAGCTGCCGCTATGGGTAGGAAATATGGAAACCCCGGTTCTGTTGGACACCGGCACTTGGTGTCTTTGTTTGAAGTGAAGAGCGTGCTGCAGAGACCGCTGGGTTTACATTCACCACTGGGATCTGGTGACCCGCCACGTTTGCCACGCCGGTGGCACGGGGAGCGGTTGTGGCGTGGTGCTGGCTAGTGCCGGGCGCAGCGTGGCTCCTGCCCACGGGGTGGGGGGCTCAACTGCCCCGGGTTCCCTGTAATCTGCGGGAGAGACTGCTCTGCCTCCTCTCTTTTCTGGTTTTGCAATGAACAATAGCATCAAAGGAGACGGGGGAGGGAAGAATGGCACGAGACCCCTGGCCCTCGCAAGCCTCAAGCGATGTCTTCATTTTCCCCTCCCAGAGGTGCCCTAATAAAGCTTGTAAACCCTGAGCCTAATCAGCTCAGCGAACCTCATCAGCTGGTGGTTTCCCGAGCTGAGCCAGGGAAGTCCTGCATTTGCCCCCAGCCCATCACGGCGGAGCGTTGGGCTGTGCAGACCAAAACCACAGAAGAGATGTGGAGGCAGAGATAAAACCACTGGAAACCACCAGGGCGAGAAGAGTGCTCGGTGCTGCCCGGCTCCTTTGGCAGCCCTGCGCTCTGCCGTGGCGCGCATCCCCGCCCTCCTCGCCAGCGTAGAGCGGGGCCTGGGTGCCTTGGTAACTCTTTATTTTAATTTCCCTGTTTTTCGTGTGAAGACCCTCTGAAAGGTCTCCTGCTCTTTGCTTTGCTTTTTCTGCCACCAGAAGCAAAGGCGTGGTCTGTGACAGGCCGACCGGTGCCGGCCGAGTGCCAGCAGTGGTCAGAAGCGATGGGGTGGTGGGGAGGGGTGTGGGGCACCCACCCCCCCAGCTGTGGGGGGATGGCGCCCGCTGGCACAGTCCGCACAGCGTCCCACTGCAGAGGCCGGCGCAAGGCCGGCGTGGTTCTGGTGCCGGCGGCACTGCCTGGTCTGTGCCGCCTCTTTCACTGTGTTCTTCAAGTGGTGAACAAATAACGGAGTAAAGAACTGACAAGGGCTTTGTACAAATCTCCTCTTCTCCCTCAAACGAACCCCTGCACCCTCCAAGGACCCCAAATGTCCTGCGCGGACCCCTGGGCTCTGCTGGCAGCGCGGGGCGCAGCGTGCAGCCCGTGGCGCTGAGGTGGGGACGGCCGTGGGATTAAGGAGCGCTCCCCATCAGGAGTGTGTCTGATGAGACCACGGGGATGCAGGCTGGAGGCAGATCTGAGGCCAAAGCAACTGCAGGTCGGTGCTTGCAGCCGTTTCCTGGCAAGTGTCCTTTGACTCTAATAAGTTTAATGGTGTGGGGGAAGCGGTAGCATTTTTAGCCCTGTAGCTCCATTTGCAAAGGTTTCGGCTGAAGTGTCACAGCCATCCGTCCACACCACGGGAAACTTTGGAGGATGCTCAAGTGCTGCTAGGAGAAGGAGAGAGAGGTGGAGCTGATCGGAAACATGTAGGCTTCCCTGTTGCTCCTGACACCCAGCAACATCTGCTCTACAGAAATATGGTAATTTCCCCAGCCTTGCAGCAAACTGTCTCCCGCCAGTTTGTCTCAAGGCAGCCGAGAGGCAGCCGGGACTTTGCATCTGCCTCCAGCGCTGCAGGTTCCGGAGAGGCGAGCCCCCGCTGCAGCCGGGGAGAAGCTCGGCCCCGCGCAGGGCACCTGCCCCGGCCGGGGGAGCAGCTCCTGCCGTCTCTCTCCTGGCGCAGGCGCTGCTGCCGCAGTCAGCAGCAGGAACGAGACCGTCTTCGCGGAGACGCTTTCCAGGCAGAGTTTGATCCTGACGTTTGTTGCCAGTTAGGGGAATGCGCTCAGGAAAAAAAAAAAAAAAAAAGAAAAAAAAAAGGAGAGAGAAATGGAAAGTGTGTCACGCCATCACACAGCTCTCCCTCGCCCTGCGCCGGGAGAAATGGCCGTACACAGGCAGCTCCTTCCATAATTTACAGCTACTATAATAGAGATGACATATTGAAAGCTATCTTCTGTAATTACACTGAAATACATTTTTTGCTGTAGGCAAAAGTACTGTAAGGGTCCCAGGCCTCCCGGAGCAGCTGGGAACCTGCTCCCTGAGTTCACAGATGTCTTCTGAATTCCCCCCAAACCGAGGTGAAGTGTGGCTGCTCGGCAGACCCCAGCAGCCCCATGGAGCCGAGCCCTGGCTGGTGCCTGCCCCTGAAGACGGTTTTGGGCCATTTCCTCTCTTTTTCTTGTGCTTGTCTGAGGAGTCTTGATGAAGCATTAAGGCCAGCAGGAGCATCCCTGCTCCTACAAGGTTTCTGAGCAGGTTAACAAGGCCATCACTTATAACCTGACATTATTAATAATGTCTCGGGCACCAAGCAGAGGCCTGAAAAATAGTACTGAAAAAGGGATCAAGTAGCTCGGACGCTATAAATAAACAAGAGAAAACAAGACAAAGCGTCAGAGTCTTCTGAGCTTACTTCCACTCTGCTGCGCTGAAGTAGCTCTGCAGATGGGAGGTGCTGGTGAAGATAAATTAAACCCAAGCCCTCTAAGTAGCTGTAACCAAACGAAGTCTCATCAAGCAACTCAAGTAAATTCAGGGAAAGATTTTTGCTTCTTGAAAGCAAGAAACTCACTTTAGGTTTGAAACATGCAATTTTTGATACTCGATTTCTGGAGCAATATTTTTCATAGAAAAGACTTATCTGAAAATATTTTTAAAGCAACAGTTGCCATTTTTATTGTACTTTAAAATGGAATTCCCCAGATCTGCAAACAAGGGGGCACGTGACAAGCTGTGTGCCTGAAATGCGCTTTCAGTGCCAAATACTTGGATCCCACCGTATCTTTAGGACAGTCAGAGCCGCTCTCTTGTCTCGGGGAGGGAGCTGCTGCATTCCGCTGCCTACGTTACCTGCCTCTCTGCGTCATTTACCAGACGAGCCAAAGCTGGTGCTTTTGCCATCGCTCGGATGGCTGAACCCAAGGTTTTGCACGCTAGGATTGTCCAGGCAGCTCAGCAGACGACACACAGGACGGACGCAGCGAGGCCGGGGGCTGCTGCGCTTCCCCAGGGGCTGGGAGCTTCTTCTGCGCCGGGCGGGTGAGCTGCTGCGCGGGGGCTGCCATCACACCGGCCAAAGCTTTGGGATGGGAGAAGGAGAAACGGGTCACCTGGGACAACTCCTGTCTCCCTGGGCAAGAGGAGGGTGGCCGGGGTGCTCAGGGCAGCGTCCCTGTCCTTTTGGCGTGGCGACAGGAGATGGGGGTTGGTCACCTCCGCGGGCTTTGCAGCCTGAAACATCAAAAGAAAGAAAATATGCAAACGGGAAGCGAGGATGAGAAATATGGAACTCCTTAACCTGGAGCTCAGAAAGTCTTGAGAAGGGCAGGGAGCAGCAGCTGGCAGGAGGAGCCGCTGCGTCTGCACCGGCGTGGAGTCATGGTGAGCTGGCGCAGCCTCCGCGGCACCGTGACCTCGGCATGCGCGGCGGTGGCAGGCGAAGGGCCCCTGCACCGAGGCTCACCGAGCCTCGCCGGAGCTGCCTCCAAACGGGTGCTGCAAGGATGTAAATTAGCCTGTAATTTACTTTCAGTAGTGTAAAGAAAAAAAAAATCACTTTGCCTGAAGTGTATGCATCTTTCTTAAGGGTGTACCCAGATTTTAATTATCTAAATGTAAATACTTAACGAATTTTACTTAGAGTAATGAGCTAAAGTGCACACTACATAAATGAGATGTTCTAATTAATCATGTATGAACTACTGGTTTAAAGAAAAGCTATGTGAATTCTGCGAATGCTGGGCTATTGCCAAATTGCTAATCAGCATTTGCATTCATAGATGGCTTCACTTAATAAGTTGTGAGACGTTCAGCAAATGTTATAGGAAATTATGAGTTTTTAGATGCATAAACTTTTCACTTTTAACTCTTTCCCTCGCACAATCTATTGAAATGCAGGAGAATCCCTGAAAACGTAGTTGTCAGAGAAATTACGTAGATATTTTTCACCCTGGCTTTAGAGGAAAAGGGGAGCTAGAGTCGAACAGAGACGCGACGTATGTGCTCTGGACGAGATACTCACAGTGTTTCCTCCGCGTGATTTACTGGCTGCTGAGCATCGTGCTCATCGCCTGTTACATTACATGCACAAGAGTGAAATCCTTTGGCCTTATTTGGCTGCGATCGCAGCCCAGCGGCGCGTTGCGACGGCTGGCCCTTGTGCAGCCCAGACCTCCCGCAGACCTGTCAGCCTTGCGTCCCTCCACCTTCACCTGGAAGGGGCTCGGAAGCAGGGAGCAGTTTCCCTTGTGCCGCTCGCAGGCCCCGTGGAGGCCAGCGCGGCGCCCGGCCCCTCTCCTCTTCCCAGGGCTCCGTCAGGATGGGGGTAGGTTAGTGCCCGATATGTGCTGGAGTACCAGGCTGGCCCCGGGAAGGGATTAGCCCCGTGGTTGCCACGCAGCTCTGCCCAGCGAACAGCAGTCCCGGGGTTTGTTTTTAAACGAGATAAGGGAGACATAAATCAGCCGAGTTGGTGGCAGCTTCCAGCCGGCGTGGGGGAAGCGGGGATGCCAGCGTGACAGCCGCCTGGTCATGCGGAGGCTCGGATCAGGCGGCTTCTGTTGATGATGCAGCCTGGAGAAGTTTATATCATCGTGTCCGTTTGCACAGTCTGGGACTGATAATTGATGGCTCCTCGTGCCTTCCCTCCTCCAGCGCCTCGGCAGCGTGGCACAGGCCAGGCTGGGGCACGGCTTCCTGAAACCCACCCTCTAAGGGGACGCAGAGGGGTCTGGAGCTCCTGACCTGCTGCGGAGTGTTAACCCTGCCTGCTGCCTGCCTGGGGTCGGCGGGTCGCAGGACAGGCAGCCCTTCCCAGTTGTGCCTGCTCGGCCGCTGAGCGTGTGCGGGTCCCCACTCGCATCCTTCTGCCCGCAGCCATCACATGTGCCCATCCCAACCTCTCCTCTCCACCGCGGCTCGGCTGGGGCCGCGGGGCCGCAGCTTGCTCTGGGAGGGATGAGCGTGGAAGGAGCTGTGCCGCGGTCGCTCGGCTCCCCTGGCTGCCGCAGGACAGTCACGGCTCTCCCAGCCATGTGTGCGGAGGGGATGGGGCAGCGTGAGGGTCCCCAGCCCCCCGGTCCTGCCTTCCCCCTGCAGCCAGGCCTGAGCTTCTGTCCTTGTGGGGTGGCACAAAACAATTTCTAAACCTCTCCTTCCTTTGCAGGCATGTAATGAATTTACCACACATGTGATGAACCTTCTCAGAGAACAGAGCCGGACACGTCCCATTTCTCCCAAGGAGATTGAAAGGATGGTGGGCATCATTCATCGAAAATTCAGCTCCATCCAGATGCAACTCAAACAAAGTACTTGTGAAGCAGTAATGATTTTAAGATCAAGGTTCCTCGATGCCAGGTAAGGCATAGGCAAGTGCCCCCAGCCCTTTCTGCAGGGGAGAAGGGGCAATTGCTGGTCAGCCCAGAGAGAGCCTGGCCCTGCTGGGAGCTGCGTCCCCACGTGGGCAGGGACCCGCTGGGAATGGCTGCTCTGCCCGTGGCACAGGCGGGAACCTCGTCCTTCAGCCAGCGACTGCCGTGAAGGGGGTTTTCTTCAGAGAGCTTTTATAGACACCAGTGTCTTTTCTACCTGTTGTCATGCAGAGACTAGGCTTGTTCACACGGTGGTTCGTTGTTCACCCTGCCTATGTGGGAGTTATGTAGGATTTGTGCAAAGGGCTGTTTTGTCACCCTGGCAGTTATTTAAATGGCTGCCGGTACCAATGTCTCGCAGCATAAGGCCAGCCTTGCAAAACACTGACCCCGTAATGAAGAGCTAAGTTCTCTGGGAGGGACGTGCCCACAGGCTGCGGCTGGCGCTGGGTGAGCAGCTGCGTGCCCGAGGTAAGAAGGGCGACGATGCTTCCGAAAGCCAGATCTGCTGGCCCATCTCCCAACAAGCTGTCGCCTGACTGGGGTGTGGGAGAAGGCAGCACCTTCTGAACTGCTCACAGCCAGCACACGCGTCCCTCCGACACCTCTGTCGCTGCTGGAGCTCAGCACCCATCCCACAGCCAGCCCACCCGCCTCAAACAGGCTGTGCTTTCTGCAGGCTGTGAGGGAGCCGGCAAACGGGGATGAGGAGGAGGTTTACTGACACAGCCAGATTCGTTTGGAAGCCCCGATGAGGTGGGGTATCGGTCCCCAGCCCCAGCCCTTTCGCAGGAGCCTGGCAGCCGGCAGGGCAGGGAGGAGCAGCAGGCACCACGCAGAGCCTCCCCTCCGCAGCCAGCTCCTGCTTCACACCTGAAAGCTGTGAGAAGCTAAACAAGAGCAAAATAATTTTATTAACAAGGAGGTCACTGGCAGGTGTGGCAAATTAGGGTAATTACAAACAGTTGGAGGAAATGTCTATGGAGAGCTCCAGTAACTGCAAAGGTAAAGCTTGCAGATGCACATTTTAAAGTGATTTCTTTAAAAAGGAGGAAGGTAAATAAGGCAAAATGAGCGGAAGCGCAGTAATGAGATAAACATAGCTCTAGGGAGAGAGTCTGCTGCTCCAGGATACAGCGTAGTTAGCAGCATCGTGATACTGCTGGAAGAGAGCGCTGGGGATTGCCGCTCGGCTGCCTGCTGGCCTCGGGCGCAGGCAGTTTGATTGCAACCAGCCCTGAGGGGAAGGGAGCTCCGAAGGAACTGCTTAACCGGTGCTTTCCAGAGGATGTTCTGGGGAGAAGGAGCGTGGCCGACGTTGGCTCGGAGGGCAGGCACCACAGCTGTGCAGATGCTGCCGCTGTAACTGGTGCGGGGAGTGCGCTGCAGCGGGCCGGCTGCGGCCGTGCCGGAGGGGCTGTGCCGCTGGGATGGCTGGAGCACGTGCTGGGCGGCGTGCTCGGGGGAGGCTTCACCCTCCGGCAGGGCTGCACACCTCGGTACCCATCCCATGTGGCGCGAGAGCCTGGGCCCGGCTCGGCCCGCGGCAGGAGGGGCTGCAGATGGGTCTCCCTCGCAAAGCCCTGAGAGCCGCTTGCTCGCAGAAGCCAATTAGCTCAGTGAGTGCTCCATAAGGACACAGCAGTGAGGCCACCCATCCTCCGCTGTGCTCAGCCCAGGCACCTGTGCAGAAGCCCCAGCTGACCTGCCGCTGAAGGGAAAGAGGTTCCTTAGGCCACTGTCAGCACGGAGCGATTGAGCAGCCGGGAGGCACGGGCTGGGCTGCACGCTCGGGGGTGGAGGTGCTGCGGACAGGCTGCCAGCTCAGCGCCCTGCCTCACGTTTTGCTTTGGCGTGTTTTCTGCCACAGCACGCAACGTGGTCCGTGCACCCATGGGATGAAACCCCACGGAGAGGCAGAGCCCTGCATGGCCAGACCTGGCTGTTGCAGCCTGCCGCCCCCGCCGCACAGCCCTGGCGGAGGGCGGCCCCAACGGGATCAGGGTACCAAGACGCTGCTGTTGCGTTGCTGTGTGCTGCAGCATGGACATGTGAAACATGGGTCACTTCCACCCCAGCTGACCCTGCTGGAGACCTCTTTGCATGGGGAAGAACAGCCATGGTTTTCTGTTTTTGTTTCAGACGGAAAAGGCGTAACTTCAGTAAACAAGCCACAGAAATCTTGAACGAGTATTTTTACTCCCACCTCAGTAACCCCTACCCCAGTGAAGAAGCCAAAGAAGAGCTGGCAAAGAAATGCAGCATCACAGTATCGCAGGTAAGCAGCGGGTCCCGGCCCCCGTCCCTCTGCTCCCCGGGCAGTGTGTCGACCTCCCCGCGAGACTGCCGTCTGCTCTGCGACGTGCTTCCAGCGGAGGAGTGTGATGTGGAGAAGGTCCCTGCCCAACGCACCTTTGTAATCCCTTTAGATTTGCATTATTGACCCTGATGAAGTTCAGCAGGGTGAGGGAACGTGACCGAGCTCTGCAGGAAAGGCAACACGCCTGCGGGTGGCCGGGGCTGTGCTGGGCTAAAGAGAGTGTGTGTACACAGATGAAGGTAGAAATGAAAAGGCTATAAGCTTAGCACCCCGCTTCACCTCAGCTTTCTCTCTGTGCGGTCAGTAAGATTCCTTGCTGAGCCTTACTGTCTGTTATGAATTCATTACAACTTACCATCATATCGGGGGAAGGCCAGTTTATTGACAAACATATAATCTATCTCTATAGATCAGAATTGCTTTGATTGCTTGAAGTTGTTTTTCTAAGCCAGCCAGAAATTCAGCCTCTTGATACACTGAAGTGACACAAGTGGTTCCTCTGCAACAAAAATGTATGAGGCAGATTTGCTTCTTTTATCAGGTGTAACAGATGTTACTGTGAAGTTAATGCAAGAAACCAGCATCTCCCTAATCAGAAATGCGCACTGTCGTTGGCTACGGCTGTTTTCTGTATAGACCAAAGTCTATTCACAGCTCTGGGCTGGTGTCTCGCAGCGATGTTCAGGCCAATGACACTGCTCCATCGAGCTTTCCTTCACCTGATAGCTTAAAAAGCAAAATAACACTTTACACTTCCTGTGGCCTGTACGTTTGATAGAAAAACAGATTATTCCCACAGCAAATATGGCTCATACAGCTTGGGAAAGGTCCCACTCGGGTGGCAGGGAAAGCTCACCAGCAGTTTCCAAGGTCTCCAGCCACCCCGTTGCGAGGGCCAGTGTGCCATCTCCTCCCAGCTCCACCAGCTCCGCTTATCAATATTTCAGGTCCTTTAGAGGAACAATGCCTGCAGCGAATGTGTTAACTATTAATGATTTCAGGCTGCAGTATTGGCATTATTAGCAATGCAACCTTTAGCTTTATAATTAAGACCTGAGTTAAGTTTTACTTTATAGGTCTCCCTTGAATGCATGAAAAATTCAGGCACTTTATTGAAGACTTTCAAATGAAAGGCTGCCCAGCTCCCCCAGAATTGAAATTACTTAATTGACTTTGGATGCACCCTCAGTACAAATCCTAGCAAAACTGCCCTATGGCGTGAGAGGCCAGCGGAGACATGTGCGTGCCTTGCTCTTTCCTTGCGTGTTCCTCGGCATGCAGCACGTACTGTGCTCCAAGCAGAGTGGGAAGCACCTGTGCCAGGGGAAGGTAAGGGCTGGAGATGGGGACAGTTTCTCCCAGTCCACTTATGAGTGGCTGTGGTGATGAGCAGGAATTTTTTTGGGTAAATTCAGCACCGAAGTCATTCCCTCTCCCATTGCTCCTTCATTACTGTCAGCATCACGCGAGCGACTGCAGCCCCAGCAGGAACAGGGGCAGCCCTGGTGGCCTCTGGGCAGCTCTTCTGTGCCACACACATCCCTGCGGCTGCTGTGGATGCCTGAAACCAGCCAAAGAGCCCGAGAGCACATGAGTACCTGGGCATCTGCAGCCCTACGTCTTGCTGCTGGTTTCAGTCCTCTTGGCACGAGATGGTTTATAGCAATTCCTCCAGTAAGTGATGTCCAAAAATCTCCCCACACAAGCCGAGGCAGCTGCTGTGTAGTTGGGAGGGGCAACACCACCAATGCCAACTTGGAGAAACCGAAAGTTCTTCAGTTCTGCTGGCAAAATGTGCTTGGGAGAGATGGCGTGGTAGAGAGCACAACAGACCTGCTGAAGAGATGGTTTCTGTCCACTCAGTGGATGGTGAATTGTGCCTGGCAGAGGAGGAGTTAGTGATCCTGCAGAGTGGATGGATAAAAAGCTAGATCTAGATAAGGCTGAAGTGACTGAAGGAAATGAGATGGAACATTTGAGAAGCCATAACTGATTGCTTCTAGTGCTAATAGATCTGATTTCTTTCTTAATTGGTTGTTTGATAAGATTTAATGTATATGTTGTAGAATGAAATAAAAGGCAGGCAGATGGTCCAAAAATGTAGCAGCAGCAGTGAGCCTGTGACATGAATATAGGTTTGTCTCTTTAATATTTGATACGAGCATGAATTAGTTGTTTCTTGAATCCATTAGGAAGCCCGGGTGAGCGATGGGAGTAGCTGCATTGCGTCCTCTGTAGCACTGCCTGCAGCATCCTGAGCTTTGCAGGGTGGCATTTTCCAGCCCGGAGCAAGGGCAGCACTGACCACCCGACCTGGGCACTGGCTGCCAGAGGTGCGCGTCTGGGGCCGTGGCCGGAGCTTCACTCTGGCAAGATGTTATAAATGGCTAGGAAAACCTCTGGATGATGGGAAAGCCTGAAAATGGGGCAATGGGAGAGGAGCATGTACGTGAGAGAGGGAGTGCCTGTGATCAGCTGGTTGCTTAAGTTCCTGATAGATCTGCTGTCACAGACAGAAAATGTGAATACTATGGATATCCTAATCTTTGATTCTCAAAGGCACTTCCAAAGGCCGCACAGGGGGACTGTGGGGTTAGTTGGTATTTACTAGGTCAAACTGGACTGAAGTTGTCTTTCTTTGTACTGAAAAATGTATATATTTTTGAGGCCATCTAGCAGAAAAGCTCTGAGCAAGCACTGTAAAATAGCCCAGTGCACGCCGCTGTGGTGGCTGGCAGCAGAAGTCAGAGGATGCCATCCAGAAATCAGGGGTGAATTGAGCAGTCATTTAAACTACTGGCAGGAGTAGCATCGCATGGGATAAGCAATGGCATCCAAGCGAGTGACTGAGCTACACCTTGCACAGGGCTTTTATGAAAAATCTCCAAGCGCACGTATTTCCTGCCTCGCCCAGGAGTCCCTCAGACATCGCCGTGCCTGGCACTGTGCCCCACTTACCTCCTGTGCTGCAAACGCACCAGAGGTGCAAAGAGCTGGAAAATGAAAGAAAATAATGTTAACGGATGGCTTTCCAAACTCCTGGAGGTTGTGGTTCATCTTCGATGAAGAGGCTTTGTCCTTGTTCTGGCTGAGCCCAGCTTGCCCTGTAGCCTCTCCTAACGATGATCCAAGGTGTTTCTTTCTTGTACTGTCAGGGCCTTGTAAATGCTGGGGGCAGATTCATGGCAGAACATTTTCTCCCTCAAACACTTAATTAGTGAGTGTTTTGGGTCGCCCTCCCCCCAGATTAAGCAGCTCACTGGAAATCTTGCTGCCATAGCACTTTCCTGAGCTGCAAAGAAAATTGTCTCCCGGAATCATTTAGTTGCAGATGGGAGATAGATGGTTTCGGTTTTGATATCAGTGTTTAAAATAATATGTAGAGAAGGTTTTTCAAGAAAAGCATAAAGACAAACTATTTATTAAGATGAACACCTCACACAATTTCATTTTTAAGAGTACGGAAAAGGTAATTCTAAGGGAAAAAATGTCCTTAACAGAGAACATCGTCTGCTGTAATTTAGAGCTACCCGATCAGCACGTGTTCGAGTGAGATAAACTGTGTCATCTGTTCTCCCCTTACCATGGCTGCGAGGCTGATGTTTTATACTTTTGCAGATGAGCCTCTTCCAGGGTGTCATGAACAACTATCAGTCCATCATGTGGGCTAGAGAAAGGGCACAGTCATTGCTGAAAGCGTGTCAGTGGATTACAGCAATAAAATTTTTCACTGCTTCAAACAAAAGAAGGATGTGGTTGACAAGGGAATATATTTAAAATTCTTGTAAAGAAAGAATGCAGAAGCTGGTTTTCAACACTCCTCCTGCCCCTGCTTCTTCTGAGTCTGTTTCTGTAAGCAGGTTGACAGGGGTGGCCGTGGATGTGTAGGCTCTTACCCCTTGACTTCATATGGGAAGCAAGGGGAAAAAAAGATGCGAGCTTAATTAAATAGTTTCTAGAGGTAAAATTCTTAGTTTTAGATCATGTACCATAATTGTGCCACATTGATTTTAAAAATTTTCCATTTTGTGCCATTTGATTAGGTGTGGAACATAAACTGTGTGCTACAAACACCTGGAAACAGAATGGAAAAATTTCCCTGATCCATAAATACGTAGTTCACTAATTTCAGCAGTGATGCTCTCGCGTCAGCTGTGTCTTTTGCAGAACGAGCCCTGATTTATCCCATGAAATCACCCAATGCGGAGACACGAGACAGGCCTGCCCCATCCCAAATCCCACATTAGGCATCCTGATGATTTAAGTAATAATTTATTGTCTTTTTATTTAACATTGCAATTAACATGATAAATAAGTGCAACAGTATTGTTTGAAATGTAATATACAATTAAGTCCAATTAATTAATTGGCCTTCAATGATCAGGGGGAGAAAGATGTTCATTGTTTTTTTATGTGAAGAGATAGTTTGTTTTAATGAAAAATGTGTTGTGAAGCAGCTTGCGATGGAGGCAACTTTCATTTTTAGGGTGAGCGCGGGGCTGGGCGAGGAGCCAGGGTGCCACGGCTCCTCCCGGTCCCGGTGCTGATGGGGGACAGCCCAGCACCAGCATCCTGGCCCTCCCCTGGGACGGGGACGGTGCCAGTGGCAAGGGCAGGGCGAGGTGTGAGGGGAAGCTGCAGGCAGCCAGCACAGCCCCACAGGAAAAATGCCATGGTGGCAAATCCTGCCTGGCACAGCCTCCGCTCGAGCGGTGCCCTGGCCCCGTCCTGGACATGTCCAGCCACCCGTGTCAGCCGTGCACGCCTGGCTGCGGCCAGAGCCCCGGCATCCCTGGGCCATGGCAGGCTCTGCTGCAGCCCCTCGCTGACGTGTTTCGTGGGAGATCCGAGAGTCCTTCGGCCGGGAGGCAAAGGGACCTGGGCGGTGACTGCGTTACCCCAGAGGGATGCTGTGGATTCTTGGGCAGCCGCAGCAGCCCCAGATGCCGTGTGCTGACGGTGCGCAGGGCGCACGCTTTAATATCAGAAATAGTTTAACATTTCTGGATATTCATTTAGATGTGGTATGCGGGTTAAACATAACGTACGATCGCTGCTCCTCTCATTGCTTCCAATTAAACCTTGCTTGTTAGTTTAACCTCTAGGTAATCCCATCAAACAATTGATGTCAAGGAAACACTGCCCACAGTGGCTCTGGATGAGTGGCCATTAATTTTAATTGCCTTGATATTAAAGATTAAGAAGTATTGGGACTAGCAGAATGGAAACGATCTGATGTCAAGCAAATCCACTCGTTGAGGCTTCCCCAGGCTGCTGGTGATATTAAAATTTTACTGTGAGAATTAAATAAACCTTTATTAGTGATGGCTGTTGTTTGATTGGTCCAGGGACGTGCATAAACAGAGGGGTCTCGCACACATCCGTGGACAATACAGTTGATGTACAGAGATTCCTCAATTATGAAACTGTTAATAAAGCATAATCTGATTGTCCACAATAATTATTTGCTAGGTTTCATTAATGTATTATTGCTTCTGTGACTGACAAGGTAATATTAAGTGCAATATATAGAATACGGTGGAGTATTATCTAGGGGACAGAACGTATAAGGTACCTTTCGTATTACTGTTAAAAGCTAGAGGCTTTTCATTAATTGTGTTTAAACAAAAGCTATGCTACCTAAAATACAGCTGGATTTGTCCCCTGCCTGCAGCAGGGCACCTTCCTGGGCGCTGTGGAGGAGCATGGGGGTGCGAGAGGTGCTGCAGAGCTGCTGCGGCTCGTGGCCGGGTGCAGCTGTGGGACCCCAGCCCCTGCCTTGCCCCGCGCCGGGCGGCTGGGCAATAACCACCTGCGTTACTGCTGGTCCCTCCCCTCTGTGCTGTTGCAGATGCTTTTTTGTCTTGGCAGCCTTGGCCGTCATCTATGTTATGGGCTGGGTTTGTTGTTCAGGAGCTGTGTTACAGCAGCTGAAGCTAAACAAAGCCACTGAGAAAGATTGTATGAACTTTTCTGAGCGGCTCCAGCCGTGACCTCTGCGTGGGTTAATAGCCGGTGCCCTGTGAGCCATCTTGGCTTCACTACAGTATCTTCAAAGGGAGCTGACAAAGTGACTTTTCAGCCATTATTGATTTATATGATTCCTTTCATTTTCAGCCGACCAAACATGATTCTATGAGGGGGCTGCCAAGGTTGTTCCAGCCCAAAAATAAAGAACAATTGCTCTCACTGCCCGCTCGCCCTCACTCAACCAGACCTTGGTCCCCCTTGAGCAGCTTTTGGGGTCTTGCACTGATTTCGTTGACAAATGGCTCATAGTAGTAGTAGACAATGCTATACTAAATGCTACAGCAAGCTCCAGGATATGTGTTGTCATCAAAGAGTCACCCCTCATGCATCAGTTTGCTAACAGAGAAGCAAAGCCAGATCACACTTATATGCATAGTAATATTTAACTGATCCTCAGTTACTGCTTAATTAACTCGAGTACCCAGCAGATGTGGGTTGGAGGCTGGGACACATGTCTTTGCTGGACCAAACATGACATCTCAAAGTGATCTTGCATTGCTGGGTCAAGAACTTCATGTCCTTCACCCTTCACATGTCTCTCCACTGCAGGTGTCCAACTGGTTTGGCAATAAGAGAATCAGGTACAAGAAGAACATCGGGAAGTTCCAGGAAGAAGCCAATCTCTACGCAGCAAAGACAGCTGTGACCGCAGCACACGCCGTGGCTGCGGCCGTCCAGAACAACCAGACAAACTCCCCCACCACACCAAACTCTGGTACGTACCCGGCTCGTGCGTTAAAGCATCCCAAAGGGCAGTCCGTAAAGGAAGACCCTGGATGGCGCCCTAGTGAGTTCGGTGGGGCTGAGAAGGCTGCAGCTCCCTAGCAGACCTAATCGCGGCACGGGGAGTGGTACCAAGGCCACGGACCTCCAGGCTGGACCGTGGCAAGGGCTGAGCACTGCCATAGGTGGTCCCAGCGGCTTCGGCGGTGAAGCTCCCGTGGCCTCACAAGGGAACAGAGCGGGGCCCATGTAATTCCCACAGTGGTAACGTCTGCCTGGCTTGGGCTTCTGGCAGCTTCTTTGTTTCCGTAGCTATTTTAAGCTTTTTCTCATTCGATGAAAATAACATAAAATGAGGCAGAGCTCCAAGTCTGTTTTTGTAGAACTGTTAAATTTATTGTCAAGATAAGAACAAAATAGAGGAATATTTTAGCATGCACTAATTAGAATTTAAACTCTGGGTTGCTTGAAATGGAGTTGATATTATATATAGAAATCTAAGGATGCAACTTTTATTTTGGAGTTGCTCTACCACATGTTCTTCTGCAGTATTTAAAAATTGTCTCGCTCGTAAGTTGTTGACATTTTGCAAATCTAAGCATTAAATTAGTAGAGGAGTTCATAGAGGAAGTCACTTTTTCGGGCTCCAGAGGCAAAGATTTCCACGAAGCACAGATGTGTTGGACAGTATTTACAGCGAAGTTTTGCTGTGACTTTGTTGTAGACAACTTTTAAAGGGCATAAAGATCCCTGGGGAAAAAAAACTTTAATCAAAAGAAAGTAAGAAAAAGGTTCCTCCTCTGACGATAATAAATCAGCTAATTAGAAATTGCCAGCCATTTCCTTTTGAAGGAGACATTAAGCACAGACTCAAAATGAGTTCTTCTCCGAGTGTTTGGTGATAGCATCTCACGATGAAGTGATCCACCGGAGGAAAGCTCTCGACATGAAAACCCGTTGTTGTACAGGCTGCTCTTCCAGAGGGAGAAGCTGACCTGGGTCGCACGGGGCTCCCAGGCTTCCCAGCGTAGCGCTCCTGGGCGGCAGCCGGTGCGGTAGCGAGAGCCGGCAGCAG
>VYZM01014608.1:304837-319659 GCA_013398915.1 Dromas ardeola | reverse complement strand
CGCGGAGCCGGTGGGCGGGGGGCCAGCAGCCCGAGCTCGCCCCGCACCGGGGCCGGCAGCTTTCCCTCTGCTGTGCGCTGCCTCTCCTCCTCCTCTCCTGTCGTCTTCTCCTTCCCCTGCCCTCAGGTCTCTGGGGTTATATATTTGCGGCTCTCTGTCATTCAGCTACCTAACTCTTTCCTTTCCAGGTTCTTCTGGTTCTTTTAACCTCCCAAATTCTGGGGACATGTTCATGAACATGCAGAGTCTGAATGGGGATTCTTACCAGGGGTCCCAAGTCGGAGCCAATGTGCAGTCACAGGTAGGAGAAATGCCCCAAAGTAGGGCCTTTCTAGCAGGGTAGGGTTTGGGCTAAAAATTCCACCTTACTCTGGCTCTATTAAATGGTCTGTGCCTCGCTGCAGAGTGGAGGCTGCATATTTCTGAATGTGACCTATTCTTACCCCAGCATTGAATTTCACAAATATAAAGGAAAGAGTGATTTTTTTCTGATTGAAAAAATTTTAAGCTTTGTGAATGCATTCGGCTCTGGCTTGAGCTCATGGAATGGGATTGGGTGCGTCTGACTTCCATGGACACTGTAAATCCAGTGAATTTTCTTTCTTTTTTCCTTTTCTTTTTTTTTCTTTTTTTTAAAACATCTTTCGTTCATTTATTGGACAAACTTTTATTTAGTTATTTATTTATTTAAACGTCAGAACACATCTAACTGAGCTATTAAAATACAACTCATTCTCAGTCACTTTTCCAGTCTTTTCAGACAGGGCTAACTCCATGGTTTATATGCAGTATATAGGCCATAATCTCTTCCCATACATGCAAGCACGTACAGACGTATAAATATGCACAGCACTTTGCTGCAGACACTTAAGAAGGACCTAGAGGACACACTGCTGTGAGGAAGTTGTTGTTTGGCTGGTGTGAGAAGCAAAGATGTATGGTTTTTAACATGCAAGGATTTGTTGAAATTCTGCCAGTCATTCTTGATTGATAAATTTGCCTTTCATAGAAGATGCTAAACCCTTTTGGCTCACATAATTCAAAATGTTGCCTATTGTAAGTGATGATGTTTTAATAGATTTGGAATGATGAATTTTGTTTCCCCTTACTTTAAGGTGGATACCCTGCGTCATGTTATCAATCAGACGGGAGGATACAATGATGGCTTGGGAGGAAATTCACTGTACAGTCCACATAATTTAAATGTGAGTACCCAGGGGAACAGTAGTTTGGAGAGCCATAAGCACGGTGTCAGGTAAATGCAGTCATTAATACATGTATTAATTACTCTTGCAATAGCGTTTTTAATATCGCATCTTTGGGGATGAACCGCAGAATAGCCCTTGGTACAGTTATGAGTCTTGTTCACGTAAGACGAGAGAAATTCTAGAGCCGTGACTGTAAGTGATTTGAATTTTTATATTTTTTCAGCCTTATGAGTTAAAAAGCAATAGCCTTGGAGAGAAGGCTCTTGTTCTTCGCACAGAGATGGTCCGATAACTCTGTGCTTGTGTTTGTTATTGCCTGCAATCAGACACCAGGTCTGTGCTTTTGATATACTTTTAGCCATTTCAAGGGTGCACATTTTTCCTGTGTTTGAGAAGTACTTTTGGCCTTGTTACTCCGGACGGGAGAGAGTAGTAAGTCTGGCAAACAGATGCTAGTAAATTGAGGGGTTATAGGCTTGATGGTGATAGGTGCTAAATGTCCTGCCTTGCACTGTAAGTGATGAGATCTGACAGTGCTCAGACCCTCGCAGGCTGGACCCCGTAGCCTGCACACGAGGCGCCAGGATAAATAAATGCAGAGATCTATTCTTCTGTCGGCATGAAAGCCTGGGATGAAGTACCACCCACAGCAGCAGCCCCTGTGGCGAGGGCTCCACGGCAGATCCTCTTCATCCTTCATTTCCAGCTTGCTTCTCTCATTCACAACTTCAACAATTAATGCTTCAATATTTTTTTAAATGTTTCATATTTGCTTGAGAGGTGACTCTCATTTGTTTTCCTTCATATTCATGGATTTTAAAATGACTGTAGAGAATTCCCTGTCTAGCGACTGTCTTCCCGATTGCTGGGGCTGCCCCGGCTCCATGACCCACTGTGGCTGGGGTGCGGGTGCTGAGCAGCGGCGGGAGCCTGCAGAGAGGGTGGCTGCGGGGAAACAGGGAGACCCGGGGTGAGATACTGCAGCCACAGGGAATGGGAGGTTTTTCCCCCTTTTTGGGCTTCCACTTGCCATGAGAGTAAATATTAATGATTTAAAATGTGATTGAAGATGTTCAATTGTAAAGGGAAAAAAGTACCATTAAATACTCAAATCTTTTACATTTGAAATGTCAAATCTTTCTTTTTGGGTTTATAAATAACTCATAATAACCCACAACAAACCATATAAAAAGCCTTTTAGTTGCATTTCTCCTTTTTCATTTAAGTGTTTTGAAATGCTTCAGAGAATTTGCGATATCCTTATCAACATGATAAAATATGAAACTGTGATTGCCTGCAGCATTTTACAGACATGAATTCCATCTTCACTGATGAGGCCTGATAAGGCGCTGTTGTATAATACAGTGCATAATCTCAAACCACCAGAGTAAGGATTAATTTATTTGAAAAAAAGAATGCTTGCTGACAACCTCTCCTCCAGCTGCCAAGCTGAGTAAAAATATTGTACATTTGTTGTTTATAAATTTGGATAAAAGAGGAATGATGTTTACTTCAGATGGAATATCTTTAGACTCATATCTGCACAAGAGTTTTTCTTTCTCTAAGTAGATTCTCATATCTTTAAAAAAAGCAGCGATGCTTCTGCATTTGGAGCAGGATTTTGTATGTTTTCAGTCTGCATCTGAACAGCTGGGTATTTTAAAGCGGGTGGTGATGTGATTGCAGGTTGGTGTTGCCCTTAATTTTACTTAAGCCAAACACAAACCTTTGAATTTGTCAGGATAAGAGCTCCTCTGTTTGCTGTTTTTCATCTGCAAAGGAGATAATTACTGAGGCTTCTTTCTCCTCCCGTGAAAGCCATAAAGCGTTTTCTTTTGTCATGATAGATGAGTGATTTTTCGTCGTGTACAATCGAGCCAGGCGGGGTGCGGGGGTTCGAGAGCCGGGCAGGCCCCACGCGACGCCATGGCTCCCCCCTGCCCCTTCCTGCCGGGAGAGCGCGGTGTTACTGCAGCCCGCGCTGCCCGGCCGGGCCGCCGATCGTTTTGGTAACGAAGCACGTCATAAACACATTAGCATAGGCTAACCTTTCCCTGCCGGGAAGCAGCCCTGCCAAGGCCGGGGCCGCCGGCAACCAGGGCTGGGGCGGCCCTCGCGGGCTGTGTGGAGAGGCCTCCCCGTCACTTCCACTCAGCGTCCCCCAACTCACGAGCCCCGCGCCTCCCTCTTCTTGACTGACATAAAAATATGTAGCGACAAGCTGTCTGCCACAGCAGAAATTTGATCAGACGTTGATTTCAGCAATTGCCTCCATCGGCCGAGACATAAGGCAAATTTGTTCCTGAGCGCTGCTCCGGCTGATGCAGGTCTGACGCGGTGAGGGCCGGCGGCGCGCGGACACGGAGCAGCGTCCCAGACAGGGGCTGCGTTTAGAGATAATTGGAAAACCGATCCAAGCAGCCGCTTTCCGCCTCGCAGCCCTACATTTGTGTGCTGGAAGATGGGATTGCAGGGACCCGGCTCAGCGGGTGCAGCAGCTCTGCGGAGGGCTCTGCCAGGCAGGGGAAGGCGATTCCGAACTTTGGGAAGCGAGGGGAGATGAGGGGGTTAAACACGGGTTGCCCCAGGCTCGTCTTCTCAGGGGGAAAAGCTGAAGTGGGTGAAGGGATGTTCTTCATTAAAGTGCGGATGGTCTTTGCAGAAATCCCAAAGTCCTAATTGCTGCTCGCATCTGGCGAAACGGCCTCTGGTCTCTCGGCCCGCCTCTGCGCCGAAGGCTCGGCGGTGCCGCAGAGTGTGCTTTCGGCATCCCTCGCCTAACGCCTGCTGCTTTTTCCTTTCGCAAATTCTGCAGCCAGAGGGAGTGCAGGAAAACCTCCTTCCCAGAGCATCTCCTCCCAAACCCCAGGCTTGCCCGTCTGATACTTTCAGTGTACGGTATAATTAATATGCGTAATTGTATCAATTGAATTGTTTTTCCCTTTTCAGGCTAATGGAGGCTGGCAGGACGCAACTACTCCATCTTCTGTGACTTCCCCTACAGAAGGGCCGGGAAGTGTGCACTCTGATACCTCTAACTAATCTCCTAGCAACACTTTTTCCCTGAGCTGAGATGCCTTGATTAGCGCATTCAGAGTCACAGGAGAAAAAGGAAAGAGTTTTTTTGTAGCCAACCACCTACAGCTTTACTGTAAAACCTTGTCTTATTAGAAAACTTGGTAAATCTGTTTTTTAAAGGTATCATAATCGTTTGTATTTATACTTAAAACACACAATGTTAAAAAGCACTTTATCCAATTAGGCCAAGATTTAGCGTTGTTTATAGCCCTGTAACTATTTTATCATAATTTATTATCAGCAGTTTTAACGATGTTGGTCTAACAGTTGCCAATTACTTGGCCTTAAGGGTAAAAGTACAGGACAAGCTTAACCTCAATAGCAAGAGCAGACACAAAGAAACACCTCACCTAAATTTAACTTTGGGCATATTTCCATGGAAAGTCGAAATGAATTGCAGACTTTGATTGTGTTTAATCTTTTCATATCTCTTATAGAGTTGGAATAAAAAGAGCTGTTCGGTTATTTTGGTTAACAATGGCTGTGTTTAAGAATCCTTATTCGTCACATTTTTGTTGTGATCTATTGTCTCACAAATTAGATTGGAAACCAGGAGCATCTTTTCTTGCTAAAGCTACCCGACCCCCGTGTCTCCTCTCTGTGTTTCGACACCGGCCATAGGGTGTTCTTAGGAGATGAAGACACTTGCTGCTGATCTCTGTGAAAGCCAAGACCCGGGGTTTTACAGTACGAGCTAGGTGCTGCACACGCCTGCCAAGACTCGTTACCTCTTCTTGGCAGCAAACCACAAACAAACAAACAAAGGAAAAAAGCAAAGGAAAAAGCACCATCATATGGAGTGTTGTACATAGTGTAGCAAAAGAGTATTTATACATCTCACCAATCAAACACAGCTTTATTACCTCATGCGAACTCATACAAACCAATAGACTTTCAACATGTTCTGTAGCTTAGAGTGCTCACTTACTACCTCTGAACGATACTCACGCTGTAGTTTGTCTCTTTCTTATCTTTTTGCATCTTGTAATTAACTCTTTGTTTCCCCATGAGATGTAATGTACATTGTAATCTTTTCAAAGAATCAGGGTTGCATTGGCAACTTTTAAAGAAGCGGAAGTGGAAACATGGGGTCTTAAGTTTAACACAAAACAGTGAAACTGTTGTAAATACTGAGAAACATTTTGAATGTTCTTCATCTTGTTACTAATCCACGCAAAAACCAACAACTAATTGTAATGCATACAGACTTCAGTATTCAGTACTGTATATTTCCCCCTGTGTAACAGGGGGCCCTTTCTTTCTCTCTTTTGTATTGTATGCGATTCTGAAACTGATTGAGTCATGAAAATAATTTGTGGCAGTGATTCTAATGTATTAAACCGTTTCGTGTTACTTTCTAACTGGATTACACCCTGGATTGAAAAGTCTTCCTCGTGGTAGTTATATGTAGTTTCAAACATGAATAAACTTTTTGCTTTAATGATCAAACGTTGACGTAATTTCTTCCTGCTCAGTTTAAGTCAGACCTAGGAGATGAGTAGGCTACCAGAAGTGCAAGCTGTCACGAAGCAGGAGCTGAGCATTTCTTTAAATACCAGTAGGTCATTGTGCCCTCTTGCCTGGAGAAGGTTGGAAATCCTGGGAGAGGTGCGTCCTGGCAGGAGCAGGAGCAGGAGCAGGAGCAGGAGCAGGAGCAGTGCCTGCAGGACAGAGGCTTCCCACCCACAGGCTGCCCCCGCCAGCCCCTGCCTCCGCTTCCACCCAGCTCTGCTCGGGAGCAAAAATTGAAGTGGAGGCGAAGGAAGGGGACTGTCCTTTAGATGAGTTTAAAAATCATCATCATATTCACTCTTAATTACCATCTTTATTTAACATTAACTTTGGAACTACAGCCTCAGCTAGCAAGTATAATCTGATTATAAAAATATTTTTCTTTATTAAAAAAACTTTTTTGGAAGGACGTATATATATAAATGCTAATTTTAAATCTTTTTAATAAAGTAAAGGTCAATAACAGGTAATAGCCTATTTACCATATCTCAAGGAAATTGACTCACAGGAAATCAAATTAACGTTAATCACTTGCAGCAAATGGTCTTTGATAAATATAACTACTTACTCCTCGGGTTAGTGTAGCTAGGCAGGAGGAGGGCGAGCGCTCGCTCCCAGCCCGTGCGCGGCTGAGCCCAGGCCACCTGCGCTCCCAGGAGCCGCCTGCCCGTCACTGGTCCTTCCCACTCAGCTGTTGTTTTGGTGACTAAACAGTTATTTGCATGATTCAATTAGCTTGTGGGTCAGCTTTTCTTATCAACAATTCTTGTATCAGGTTATTTTGTAAAATACCTTTGTTTACCCGCTCTCACCCCCAGGACTGCGGCCACTCTCTTCTCCCTCCACATCCCGCGTGCCCTCGAGCGCCAGTTACTGCTTCTGCTCATGTTTCAGAGCAGACACATCTTCTCGATCAGTTTTAGAATTGAACGTTGCTTCTTTCACTACAGGTGGTGCATTTAAACAAATAAGTAAATAACTAGACGTGCATTGCAAAGCCTTCATTATCAGTTAACGAGAGTCGGGGCAGATGGGGAACGTGGACTTCTGAAGACTTCTGTATGCAGAGGACAAAGCACTGAACGATTTGCATTTGCTAATGGAGCTCCCCAAGTCCACACACTCGGGTGTTTATGCTCCAGCTCAATGGAAACAGTATTTTAAATGTAAAGTGTGTCAGTGGAGGCGTAGGCAGTGTAATGAACACACAGACGTCCCTCATCTTGATCACATCTCCGCTGGCCACAGGCAAGGACCTGTCACACACTGAGGAGGTTCATAGGAAGGCCATCAACAACCTTTGGGCCGCACTTGCATGCCCTGCGCCCGCTGGGCATCATTAGTGTGCTTCTTTACAGCATTAAGGCTTTGGGTCCCTTTGAATTACAAGTGCAATTTGGCCTTTCCTTACATTGGAGAACAGCCACGTGGTTACATGGCAAATAATAAACATCTTGTCCTTGAGGCTTGATCACACATCAGAAAGGTTTACTGCAAGCACCAGTATTAGGATCATGCTGTTGATGGTATTGTGTTTCACCCAGTAGCTGCACCCCGAAGGGCCGTCAGAGCCTTGTGCAGGAACAGTGACTCGTGCAAGGATCCCTGCTCCGCCCACGCACCCCGCACAGGGGCCGCAGTCCCACCGCTGTGCAGAACCTCTGCCGCAGCACCGTCTGCCCATCCTGGCATGGGGAGGAGACCCTCAGCCCTGCCGCCTGTGGGACTGCTCGGTGGCGTGAGCCTGATTCCCCGTGCCCAGGTTGGAACTGTTGGTGCATGAGTGAGTGTCACTGCGACCGGCGCCGCCGCAGCCCCACACAACACGGTGGTGGAGGAGCAAAGCCCACCAGCCCCGTGCCCCGTGGCCATGGTTCCCGCCGGCCCTGGAAGGTGCCAGCCCGCGCAGAGCACTGCGGGAGCAGCCGGGGGATTTGCAGCAGGTGCCAGGAATTGCCGTCTCCTGTGCCTGGCACCGTCGTGACAAAGGCGCTCACCACCATCATCGGCGCACTGTGCATCTCGTGGCTGTGACCGGCATGAGGGCATCTGGAGAAGAAACCCACAGTGCCCCCGTGCGCACGGCTGGACCAGCCACTTTTGGGAGCAGCCCCAGCTCCATCTACCCTGCACCGAGGAGCTGCCGGTGGCCGGGGTGTCCTGCAGGAGGGGTTGTGAGAAGCCCCGCAGCCAGGCAGAAACAGCGCCTGGTGCTCTGGCAGACGCACCCCGGTTTGTGACTTGCAGAGCTACGGGAGCGGTCCCGCAGCCCCCTCCCAGCCCCATGAAGAAATGCAAACCTTCACGTGCCAAAAGCAAAGCAGATGATGATCTCCTCTCCCTGGCGTTCAGACACCAAACTCTCGGCCCAGTGTACCTGGCCTTGGATGCAATGAAGGAACCTCAGCCCAGGAAGGGAAGAGTCGGGGAGATTGTGGCCTTCGGGAATGGCAAAATCCGTGCCCCACGGGACTGGTTCAGTGGGGGCAGCTCTGCTGACGATGCGAATTTGGCATGAAGTGTGCTAGGCTGAGCGGTGCGGTGTTATCCTGTAGCGATGTCTTTTGCAAAGACCACACGCGAGTCGGGTGTAAGATGCTGATGCCACTATCTCTGCCATGTATTTCCAATGTGATAAAAATAACTCCGAGTAACTGAAGATGTTTCCAGTTTGTGTTAATAAAATACATCTTTTTAAAGAATGGAATTCTTCAAAGATTGGCAAATTTTATTTTATTTCATTAGCTTTAATGTCACTGCCATATGGACTGTGAAGAAAAGTGAACCATTAGATCAGAGGGACTGAGTTATCAGCATGACACAGAAAGCACTGATACAATTGTTAAGGATAAGCCCTGGGAGTGATTTATTGCATGCATTGTATTAGCCACAGAGGAGTTATGATATGCTCCCCATTCCTGTATCATATTAGGATTTTATTAGTCTAATATGACACGGTAATATAATATATGATTAGAATTCCCATCCAGTTATCCTTCCCTTGGTGTCGGAGAGCAGGAGAAGGTTTTGTGTGCAGCAGCTCCCGGCTGTCGTGCCCGCAGTGGAGAGGGGACGCCTGGGACAGCACGGCTGCTAAACTGGTCTCCTGGGCTTTCCAGGCGGGACGTGGGTGCTGCTCCCCTCCTGCAGGCACGCTGGGCGCCCCGGGCAGCTGCTCTGCTGCCAAATGTGTTTTCCTCTTGCACCTGAAATAAAAAGCCACACAACCTTCCTGCAACGGGTGACAGGGAAGGATGGTGCTGGCATTTAAAACCTTTGCCGACAGCCGAGCCGTAGGTGCTGGGCTGCATCCTAGCAGTAGCTGGGAAATCAGCTGTGACATGCCAAAGCAAATCTGCTGCAGACACCAGCCCTGCTGAGGTGTCCCGCAGCAGCAGTGAAGCCCGTCTCCCCCCGGGCTCAGCGCGGTGGGAGGAATGATGTGCACAGAGCAGGCTAATGGGGAGCCAGAGCCGAGAGAAACGGGCGCAGGCTGGGACTGTAGGATAAGCACGGGAGGGCTTGGTGTATCTGCCGCTGCCATGAAATGGCAGCCGAGAGGCTCCTGCAGCCCTCACTAAGGCCGTACGAGTGACCATGCCGTGTTTAGTGCAACCCAAAAGCCCCAGGTGCTGCCCCCGTCTACACACCCGTGCCTCTCGGAGGGCAGTGGGGAAGACTGGGCACGTGGTGTTGGCCAGCAAAGGGACACTTGGCAATGCCAGCTATGCACGGCTGGGGCGGCCGGCTCTGGCTGGACACAGCTCAGAGCCCCCAGCCCCGCTGTGCCCCGGGGCCTGCAGCGCCCAGCTCTCCCCTCTGCCATCCTCTGCTCGCCGGCAGGAATGGCGGGGCGAAGGCACCGTATGCCCCGGCATCGGAGGTGCAGCCAGGGACTGCGCTGAGGTTTAGCTCAGCCTCTGGCTGCAGGATGTGCTGACACGACATGCTAATTGCTATTCCTCATTACAGGATCTCCCTTGCCCCCACATCTCTCCCTGCGTTAACCTACCCACTGAAAAGTCGACTTTGCCAACAAATCTCGAAGACAAACTTTTCTTCAAAGTTTCCCTGGCGTCCCCCGTCCGTTTGTCGCCAAATCCCCTGTTCCGCCTGCGAGCAGGCTGGGAAGCAAATGCTGTTTGTAGCCTCGTTCTTGCCTCCAGCAGCAGCAGCAGGAAAAAAAAGTTCAAGCATATCAGAGTGCTACTAGGTGATAAATCCCAAAATCTATATCAAAGCCTATTTGATCATCTCCCTGTCATTGATATAATAAAAAGGATTAATTTATTGGAGACTGCCAAAACCCTCATGTGGCAACAAATTTAAGGATCTTGTTTACACAGGCTAATTAAAACCAATTAATTTCATTCATCTCTGTGGCTAGTAACGTGGGTGCAGACGTGCATGCTCGTGTAGGGGTGCCGCAGGTGCGCACATGGCCATGTCCCGCCTGCATCAGCCACCTTTCCCGGGGTGGGTGGTGGCTCCCCTTGGGGGGGCAGTGGGGACTGGTGGGCATTGACGAGGAGCCCACCTCCGGGCCAGTGCCCCCATGGGGAAGGAGCCCCCCGCCTCCTGCCACCCTGACATGCTCAGGTCTCTGGGGATGGTGCCTGGGAGAAGGGCTGGTCCCTCGTTGCTGCAGCTCCCAGGCATCTCTGGTGGTGTCCCCACCCCACCGGCATGGAGGCCGCCCACCCAGCCGCTCGCCTGGCAAAGGTGCTGCTGGGGCAATGGTGCCCTTCTCCAGAAGAGTGCAGACCCTGCGGGGAGCAGGCAGACCGGCAGCGGGCTCCAGCCCCAGCGCGTCCAGCCCTGCCGCCTTCGGGGAAGCAGAGGGGGAGATGGCTGGCGCTCCTCCGGCACCGGCACCGCTTGCCGCGCTGAGGCTGCTGCTCCCTGCGCCACGGAGTGAGGGCCTGGCACCCGTGGCTCGCCGCCTCCCTTACCCCTCGCTGACAGCGAGCCCGGGCGAGGCTTCGGGAGAGCAAACGGGGCTGTTGCTCATGATACGAGATCACCTATTAACGCTATCTATTAGGATAATAAAAGGCTGTGTTTTTTGTGGTAAAATTCAGCATAAAGAGCACGCGTCATTAAATATGGAAATCCAGAATTTTATTAGCAATCTGCTAGATCTGAACTGACGCCAATTAAACAAAAAAGATATCATTTATAAAAAGGCAGAGTTCAAGTTGTATTAAATATGAAATGCAATTTTCTGCTGGTTGTGATTTATTACCGGTGGTACATTGTTCAAAGAAGCATGTTATATTTCAATAGAGAAATATTGTTTATTCATTAATATTTTAAAACTTGCTTATTGCTGTGTATGACTCTCCTGCAGAATGAAACTTATGATTTAAAACATGAATTAATAAACACATTTGAAAGTGTTAGACAATATCATAACCGCTCATTTTTCATTTTACTGAGAGCGTATTAAACTTTTATAATTCTGTGTGTACTATTATTTTCCAAATAAAGGTATGGACTCTAAATTGCTAATTTCAGGTAAAGATGAGAGAAAGCAATAACATATGTTGGGAATCAGTCACTATGTCGTGCTAATATGGGCTCGGTACTTTTTTCGTTACATTATTCAGAAATCTTCTGCTTAGCACTGCGTCCCCCAAAGAGGGTTCCTGGGTGCCCTGAATGCTTCTCCCTCGGCAGACGGCGAGCGTGCCAGGTATGCCGGTGCCGCAGGGATGTGTCACGCTCTTAATGCAAGGAAACGTTTGATAGAGGCTGACATCCTAAATGAGGCCGAAAATATTTTATACAAAACGTGATAAAGCAATAATGATCTTGGAGGCCTCAGGTTACCTTGGTTATTACCTGCACCCACCGCTTGAATCAGCAGCATTAAGGGGGCCAGACCCAATACGTAGATACCTCTGAACTCATTAGTCCTGAGTACTTTATATAGACTCACCTATCAGTCGCTTGATTTAAACTAACCTTTTTTGTACCTTAAAATCTCTCCTGCTGCAGCCTCACTGTATTACCATAACAATAACCAGTATTTCAATTTTAAGAACTCATTTTTCCTCAAATAGAAAGTGCCAATCAATTTAAAGCGCAGAAGATGCACTCTGAAGGAACAGGCAGGGCGCGTGCTCCAGGTGTGCTGCCCTCCTGCTCCCAGCCCGCTGTGGCCAGGAAGCCTGTTCTACATGTGCGGCCCCTCACTGGCCACCCCGGCTCGGTGCTGTGGCACGCCCGGGCAGGGCGGATTTACCTTGTAACCTTTATTCGCGCCGGCGCGGGGTGGAAATAATTGAGCTGGATGGGAAGCTGACATTTGGAAAGCTTCCGCGACTGCTGGCGGGGAAATGCCAGTAGTGGTGACTCGTGTGTGACTGACGGCAAAGCCCTGCTGCCGGCGCTCTCCCCTCGGGACCGGCAGCACGGGCTGAGCGGTGGCCAGGGGGTGCTGCAGGGGTCCCCAAGGGTCCCCAGCACCCAGCGGGGCACAGGAGACTCCCCAATGGCTCAGCCGGAGCCGGGTGCTGAGCGCTCCAGCTTCGCCCACTCGCAGCATCTCCAGCCATGGGGCCAGGGTTTCAGGGGGGGTCCAGGACGAGTGTCGGCAGTGGAGGGGGCATGGCGGCTGCGTGGGGGGCCATGGCCCCCCGTGTGCTCTGCGCCTTTGATGGTGGGGTGGAGGAGAACGGCTCTTAGCACCATGGCAGCCCTCACACCTGACAGTTCATGTAAATTAACTATTCACTTCTTCGTGTGGCAAAGTGAATCGGCAAACCTTATTACTCCAAGCCAGTCAATTAATTAAAGTTCAGTGCTTAATCAAGTTCCAGTGGTCATACACGGGGCACAGGGATTTCTCTCTCCCGAGCACCATGGTCCGAGGTTAAGCGAGAAGCACAGGGAAAGGGCCGCAGGGCTGAGCCAGCCGCACGCCGTGCCCGCACCCCGCTGCCCGATTCCTCCCCAGACGAGCCCCCGCCTTTTCCTCGCTGGACCAGAGGCAGCCACGCATGAGCTGGTCCCTCCTGGCGGCGCCGGGGCGTCCATCAGTCTCAGTGGTGACCACCGCATCGGTGGATTTGCCCTGTCAAGTCCGGCACCGTGGCGGCGCTGGGAGGTGAGGGAGGTGGCACCGCGGGGACACAGAGAGTGGGAGGTGTCAGTGCCAGCCCCAGGAGCCCCTTGCCACCCCAGCCCCCCGCCGGAGGAGGGCACGCAGGAGGGTTCACTTGGAAACCCATTTCCCCACCACGACTTGGAAGACAATGAGCCACAATGAAACTTGCTCCTGGCGCAGGAGAAGCGGCTGCAGGACAGGGAGGGCTGGGCTCTGCGGGCACAAAACAGAGAGGCTGGGGCTGGCGGGCACAGGCTGCCCGAGGCCGAGAAAGGAGGGGATACAGCACTGATACTGCAGGTCCCCTCGCAGAAAACTGTCTTTCAAAGAGGCCTGACCGCGTGTTTTAGTAACTCTGAAGACCATCCATAACTGGGAAGGAGATGCTGTCCAGCGCACACGGGCAGCAGATTCAATTAGGTTTCTCTCTCCCCAGAACGTGGCACGAGAAGCAATCTCTCTTTTTTGAAGAATGTAATAACAGAGTGCAATGGAAATGCGTCAAAGAGACTCAGAGAACAGGATCCCTGCCTTAAATCTTGAAAAGCAGTCAAGAAAAATATGTTGTTTACCTGAATTTGTTTTTCATAAGGTCTCCCAGTGGATTAATAAACTAACCTTTCGTCTGTGAACACCTGGTCCTACACTCCATCAATAATGCAAGCTTCACCTACTGCATTAATACGCACTTAGTGTGGAGAGGCAAATTGCAGAAACCTAAACGAAAGTTACCAAAAAAGACTGTACTCCTGACAAAGAGGTCACCCGGGGCCTCTGCCCGTCCCTGGGTTTGTCTGGCTCCAGAAAGGAGAGAGCTGGATTCGGCCCCCTCGGCCCGACCTCACGGATGTGCAGTGCCCACTGCCCAGCGGCTGCTGCAAGTACAAGTTATAAAGGACTGACAGGACATTTTAGCTGCAAAATATATCCAGAACGAATAATTAAGGCTGGATAACATCTTTCTTTACAAGCTCCTTCATCCTTTTTTGCAGCTCGTAATTCAATGGTGAAACACCACACGTGCTGGGGCTGGCCATGAGCAAGGACAGCGGAAATAAAAACTTGAGTTCAGATGTCGTCATATGGTGGAAACACCCGAGTCAGCAGTGTTGTGGGGCACTGGGTTTCCAGCTTGTGCTGGAGAGAAGACCCCATTTCCATGCCCTTCAGAGAAGAGCCTTGCTGGCTGGCAGCCGTGCAGAGCGCGGGGCGGGTGCCCGGGCTGGGGCTCGGAGGCTGCAGGCTCTGCTTGTGTCCCCCTTGCATGCGACGTGCTCATCTGTTTGTGGGGTGCCAACGCCGGGCGGGGGCCAGGCTGACGCCGCGTCTTCCAACAAGGCCCCGGGTGCCACCTCTCACCACGTGTCCCGGACGTGGCCCCGATCGGGAGGCTGGGGCTGGAGCAAGGCTGTCCCGGGGACCATTGCCACAGGCAGAGGGAGCCCCCCACCCCCGGCACTGCCTGGCCTTCATGGGGGTCTGGGGGGGGTCGTCCAAAGAGCGAGGTGCCTCCAGAGCAGCAGACTGAGAGCAGCGCACTCCCACCAAGTGAGGCTGTAGGCTCGAGCCTGGCATCCCTTAATTGATTGATAGGGTAGGACTGTCAGCGCTTAAAGAGATAATTCAATTTATAAAATCCTATTAAGTGGTGAAAGATTTTTTGATTGTTGAATTGTTTCCTATGTTATGCAAGTCATTTTGGTCCCTCTCACTTGGAAATCCGCTTCCCATTTGCGAGAGTGCTGGCGATGGAGTCGTTCCTCGCCGCCAGTTGATGCTCAGACGCTCAGAGGACAGGACATGGGGCAGGGAGGGCAAAGATCCTCCAAGCCTGCGGCATCCTGGTGTCCCGTGGTGTCCCGGTGTCCCAGCGCGTGGGACTGTCCCTGTGGCTTTACTGTGACTCGTGTCTC
>VYZM01014608.1:265854-293493 GCA_013398915.1 Dromas ardeola | reverse complement strand
CTGGAGGTGCCGGCGGGTGACACCTGCAGGGTCTGCTCGGTGACACCTGCCCCATCGAAGGGGCAGGTACGGCGGCACAGACCCTGCACCCCCCTCCTGAGGAGCAGCCGGCGTGCCACTGTAGAGGAAATTTTAGCATCCAACTCTCCCTCTAATCCCTCCCTGTAGTGGTGGGACAATTATCCCATAAATTAGGAAATAAATATTCTGCGCGGGCTCTGGAGTTTGTAACTATTTACCCAAGGTGTGCTTTCTTCTCTGGAGATATTCCTGCGAGGCTGCTGAGGGATGGGGACGTGCCTCTGCTTTTTTCTTTGCCCCTGCCTCCCTTTCATCTGCGCCTGTGATGAATTGTAGGGAAAAGCTACCCAAGCCCGTCTGTTTTGGCTTAGATCAGCTTTTCTTCTCATTATAATTTAAGTCTTTAAGGGTCTTCAGTAGGAGCCTGTAAAAGTCAGATCATTCATTCCTGTTGACGCCATGTGTTTCATGGCCATTCGGGCCGTGATTCATGCGGCGGTGCCCGGGATGCGCCTCCTTTGTGCCGCGGCAGAACAATGCCTTTGTGCGCCGGGCTGGCGCGCCCGCGCCGGGCGGCAGAGGGTTAACCAGAAAAATCTTGTAATAGCTGAAAACTATGGATTGAGCAAAATCTCCCTGTCAGCTCTCTGTGATTTTGCTGAGAGCACTTGGACATGCTGGCATTGGATTTACAAATTGAAAATCATTAATAATTCTAACCAGGCTGTGATAAATCTGAGATCAGTCTCGATGAACCTGGACACCATTTCATAAATCAAAAAGATTACTTAGGAATTTTTTAAAATCTGACGTCAAAATGTCATGGTTACTAATGGTTTTTGTAGATCTCTTACAGTGATATATCATTTATCTACGCTACATCTAAAATGTGACACCAGGGCAGAAATGTGATGTCTTTAATATCATGAATACATTTTATCCCATAATAAAGGTATTAACAACTTCTTGCTGTGACTTGTACTTGAAGTTCTGTGCCTGATTTAGTGCTATTGTTATCATATTAACTGTTTTCTCCCCAAATAGCTGCAGGCAAACTGTTGCTTATTTTGTGCGGTGACAGGGCTGAGGACCCACCGAAGCAGAGGATTCCTGGGGTCGGGCTCTTTGCGCCGGCTCCCACCTCCCCGCTGCCCCGGGACCCGCTGGCTCCTGCGGCACGGCCGCAGCCCGGTGCGGCTCCGCGGGGCTGCCCACCGCCGGCTGGCAGGGTCACCCTCTGGGAGGCTTCTCTTCCCGCGCGGACGGGGGCTGTGGGTGCACAGGGCCCCAGCTGCAGTGGCAGGCGACAGTCTCTGCTTCTGGTGGGCCAGTGGTCGCTTCTGCCCCTCTCCCCGGTGGAATGGGCTTCTGGAAGGTTGGTGTCCTTTGGAGCAGGGGCTCCTGTTGCAGCGGTACAAGCTGCTGGTGGCTTTTGCCAAGGAGCGGTCACCAGCAGACCACGGTTCGGCCAGAACAGCATCCTGCTGTCCCTTTCTGCAGGCGTGAAAAGGGAGCTGGGTGGCACGGACAGGGAAGGATGGAGCTGAACACCTCGCGGTGCCGGTAATGCACAACAGGACCTCATCCAGCACACAGCCGGGGTGAGCACCAGTGGCAGGGACGTGGTGACGAGAAAACGCCAGAGCCAGAATGGTGCTAGCATGTAGGCATGGCTCACAGGACCGAGTTTTGTTTTATATTGGTTCTTACAGAATTTTTCCACTCCTTTTAAGTGAGCTCTTCTGAGAAAAGTTTACAAGACTTAAGGAATAAACTCCCAGCAAATAAGCTCCAGGAAATACCCCTCAAAACGCTCCTTCAACCAATTAATGATGCTAATGCTAAAAAATACCACTGAAGGTGTAGATAAGGTCTAAAATAAGGGAAGAAGCCGCACCTATGCCACGGCTTTGGCTGCAGGATCAAGCCCAGCTGTTATTTTGCACAGCCTGATGTGGATGCCTTGATCTCCTTGGTGAAGCTCCGGTTTGTGCGCTAGGATGGCTCTGTATTTCACACCAACACCTTGTGTTAGCTCTGACTCAGGCCACAAATGAAAACCCTGAGGTGGAAGAAAGTCTGCTGGAAGCAGAAGAAAGTCTGCTGGAAGCAAGTGGCAGCCAAAGTCCAGGTCCAAACTCACCCTGAGCACATGTAAACCTAGTCTGGCAACTCAACAAACCATTAAAATACCAAAACTTAGTGTTAAAAGACGGCCTAACAAACATGGAGATGCTTTTCTCATTTTGGAAGCAGCTCGCTCTGTGTTCCTATGGCAAAAGGTGTGGGTGTGCAGAGGCTCCGCACCCCGGGCATCAGCACACAGCCGGGCAATGGCCAGGAGGGCTTACAGCTCTGTGCATGTGCTGGTGTGCACATACGTGTGCAGGGGTGCACATATGTGTGTGCTCCCACGTCCCTCCACCCATACTGGACCCTCAGTGCTGGCTGGCATGGGGAAAGGCACAGGCCATGGATGCTATCGCCCAGCACAATGCAACTTCCTACAAAGGATTGCTGTATTATAAATGACTTTTGGAGACTTTGCTATAAAATGTTACACTGCTTTGGTGCATGCTTTTTAAAAATGAATGGTTCAACTGTTAAAAATTTAAAGACTCATTCCCAGTCTCTTCCCAGTAAGTCCGAACCAGGCTGCAGGGACATCCCGCCTCCCTGCTCCAGGCGTAGCTAAAGAGCTATCGGAGCCTAACAGGTAGCTGAGGAATTTAAAGCAAAGCTTTATGGGGAGAGATTACATTCAGAGGTGAACAAATGGTGGTACCAAGTCTATGCAAAGCAAGTGACAAAATGTAAAAATCCTCCCCGCATTTTGAAGGAAAATATATCTTTCTTTCTGCGCGGTTCCCATGAAAAATAGGCTTTTTTATTTCCTTTTTTCATGCTAGGAAATTAATATTTGCCTTTAAAAAAGATTTGGTGAAGGTTTGTGTGAAGGTCATTAGCAATCTCGCTGGGGAATAAAGAAGGGAATGATTGAAATCTGCATGGGTTTGTTACTCATTTGTGGCTTTGCTTTACACGTAACGTTTTTATTAAGAAAATAATACTTTGGGGCTGGTAATTGTGTTGCCAGCTGGGCCGGGGAGGGGAGAGGAAGAAAGCAGAGCACTGAAACCTACTATTTATGTCCCTGCTAGGTACAATTCCAGGCAGGTATATGTATGGTAAATCTCCTTGAGCTGTCCCCAAAGTCACCCTGAAGTGCCGCAACTCTTCCCGCAGTTGAACCCGTCCCTGGGGGCCGCAGCTCGGTGGCAGGGCCGGGGCCGGCGGTGGCAGGGCCAGCGCTGCTGCGCTGCGGGCCAGCCCGGGCACTGCGGCACACGGGCACCCCCAGCCCCGCGCGGCGTGGGGGCAGCGCGGGGGGACGGCAGCACCGACCTCCGTCCCCTGGAAGGGGACAAACACTCCCAGGTCCTCCTGGAACGCCAGGCACTTTCACAGCAACTTTTGTTTATCAGGTAGTAAGGTCACCTGTTTCTGTTCCATTTAACCCCAAAACACCCGCGGTTGGGATTCCAGCTGTAAAACCCTGGTATTGCTTGCAAGTCTTCGTAAAAATTAGCATAGCACAGAGTAGATACAATCTGAAGTTGGCTTGTAAAATCTTTTGGAAGGATCATTAAGGGTATTTCATTATCTCCATATTGCCAAGGTCAGGCTGCCCATATTTCCTCTTTAGTGCTGCGATGGGAATATGCCGCGACTGTGGTATAATAGACCAGAAAATGTCCACACTGGGAATGATGGTAAATCAATAAAAACTCATCAATATAACTCCCACTTTCCCAAGGTACTGCAAACAGCCTCAAGTTTGTAATTTACTTACGTATCTTCACCTTTTTCCCAACATTTTTTACACCAACTTCTGAACTTTTTGTCTGTGTAAAATCTTTATGAGAGACAATATATATAAGGGATAAAATGCTTTATTGAAAAGATTATTGATTTTTTCAGTCAAGCTGCTTGTGCAGCAGCTCCACGCTGCTCTCCCAGCAGGGAGATCTAAATCTGAGCGGGGCTGGGGCGGGCAGGTGGGAGGCCAGCAGAGGTGGGCACGGCAGCGCTGCGGGAGCCGGGGAGGGCACCCCCTGCCATGGGCCACCCGGCCGAGAGGGGGGAACAAAGCTTTGCACAGCCAAAGCCACGCTGCAGAAGGGAGACCACGCGCTGCACAGCTCGGGCACAGAGAAGAGGGTTACACATGTCTCGAGACTGATCATTAACATTACAGTATGGCTGTGCACGGTGCTGTACAAACACCTAAGCAATACCAGACACGCTTCAGTCCTGCTCCTGCGTGCTCCCTCCCAAACCCGTGCTCCTCAGAGCGAGCCCAGAGCCAGGGCGGCCGCTGGCATCCCGCGTGCCGTGGGGTGGACACTGGGAGACACAGCTGACAGCTCCCCACAGCGCTGCTGGCACTCGGGCATGTGCCTCAGGGACCAGAGCAGCGCTTCAGCTCTTTAGGCGCCTCAGTAAAACCTCGAGCAGAAGGAAGGTAAGAGTTGGTTGCTCCTTCTTTCTCCATAGCAGTGTGCTTATGCTCTTCTCTCTTTCTTCTATTTCTGTCTTTTAATTCAACTACTTTTCTCCCCGTCTTTTTTTCTACTCTCCACTTTCTTTGGAAAAAACCAACCTCAAAGCATAAATACACTATGTATTTTTTAGACATCCTCATCATGCAGCATATCCTGCCAGGGGCAGCTGGACAATGGCTCCTGGTTCCTTACCGATGCTCAGAGCCAGGGTCCCTGCGGATGCAGGCACGAAGCTCACAGGGTGCTGGGTGTCTTGGCTGGAAACGGGGAGGGCTGTAATAGCGCACACAATCCATCCTGATTTTGAGAATGCTGAATCCTTTATGAGCCAACCACTGAAATAAAACCAATCCCATTTTATTAAAAGCCCAAAGACACAATTAGATCTTGCAGATTATGCAAATGATGTGTAGCCCTCTGACTGTTGGCAATTTGCCGCACAGACCTCTCCGCTCAGCGTTTGGGAAGCCCTGTCTGAACACCGGTTAGAGACCCTTACCCCCTCGCACAGCTCCGCAGCCTGACGCCCTGATAAATATTCCACAAAATACGAACAGCCTATTTTCTCTTGTTACTCTGACCTTTTCCCCAGGATGTTAGAATGCATTTTTTTTGCCAGCTACTGTATGCGTATCCCCAGGGGTCAGGGACCTACGGGGCTCTATTAACTGTCAGTGGGGTTTTTCTCCTGATGTCTGAGTTTACCCATAGCTAAGCTAATGTACTGAAGAGAGTCTTGGCAGGGGCAATAGACATCGTGTCACTGAGGGCATAAAGGCCAAAGAGTGGATGGAAAAACCTGGTGGTGAAACTTAATCAGCAAGCAAAGACCTGAAGCCAGGCTGCATTTGATGGGAGGGACCCCACAAACACCTCATGGAAACAGAAGCGGCTGCTTTCCCTTTCTGCTCTTTGTGCCCGTTGCCCAGACCCAGGAGGCAGTGGGTGCCGGTGCTCGCCCAGGGCTCAGACGGGATGGCAGAGCTGAGCACCCAGAGCAGCAGCACCCAGAGCCGTGTCCTTGCACAGAGGAGCCGGTTCTCGGCTTTGGGGTTGCTGGCAGTGCTCAGGCACTCGTCTGGGGGATAAGTACCTTCTCTCATTCTATCTTCTATTTTCTCATTTTTGACTTTTATGGTTTTTCATTTACAAGTCTAATCAGAGAGAGGCAGCAGGATGGAATAGTGCAATCATTCAACATAGATTAACAATAGAGTCGATGGCCTACAAGTGTTCGCAGCATCTCCTCTGCAGGCTCCTTCCACACCAAGCCAGGAGAGGCCCTGGGAGGCTAAGGCAGAAAGGAGCTGCAAATACAAAGCTCTTGCTTGAAGACCTCAGCTAAACACACCTCCTTCCAAGTGGCCCAGCACCTCCTCCAGGAGCTCCCCTTGCAGGAAGGTTTCAGGCAAAGGCGAGAGAAGCATCTCATTTCGTCTGTTTTGGGGCAACTTCAAGTACCGTCACTGCTGCGGCCACAGCCCCGAGAGCAGCTCGCTGTGGGTGCCACAAACCCAGAGCTACTGAGGCTGGGTCGGTGTGTTGCCGGCCAGACCCAACCACAGCCGTGGTGCTACAGCACCCGCTGCCGCCAGCGCAGCTCCCCAACGGGGCGTGCTCCTGCAGGCAGTCCCGAACATACCCTCGGGACTGCTCTTCACACCTCTACCACCGCACCCTCTACGTGTTCATCTCCAAACCCAATTTTTTGCAGGAAAGAAATAATCTAGTCTAATTATATCAGTAAGAACACACATCACTGGTTGAGTGTGTAAATCCCTGTCAGTGAGACCCTAAAGAACATAACACCCAGGTGAGGTGTGTAATTTCAACCCACTGCAAAAGTAATTAAGGACACAATTCAGCAAAACACAAAAAACCTTGGGTTGTTTTTTTTTTTTATTTTAAGCACCTGCATAAGCACCATATTGAATCAAGACTTAACACTGCTTGTCTTTCCTCCGTGCAGGGCTGGCACAGCCAGTATTGCCCTCAGCCATGACGCAGCAGCAGGTGGGAAGGTGAGCCTCCCGGCGCTGCACCGCGCTGCTCCTCAGCCCTGCTGCCCCGGGCTGCGCCGTCACCGCTGGCACGCAGCCCCTTGCCTGTCCTGCTGAGCCGTCCCGCTCCGCTCGTGACACAAACTGGCTTTCAAAGCCTAACAGGCTAAAACTGGGGCTTTAAGAGCAGTCTAAAGTTAAAAATAGTTGACATTTTAGAAGTGACTGCAAGGTAAAATTCAAGCTTCCACTAGGTTTGTTAGCCATCGGAAAGCATTTTTGAAACAGAAGTGTGCAAAGTGTGATTGCTGCTAAAGACCACAGCTGGAAAAAAATGTCACATTTTTGTAACTGCTGTATACCTAATAAAATATAATAGATTTACTATCAGTTGAAGAATAGATTGGTAAACACAGTAAATTAAATCCTATGATGAAGTTTATTAAACTTCAGGGCAGTGCCTAGTGAGACAGGAAGGCTGGAAGTTATCGGAAATTCTGAGCCTGCCACCTTCATCTTCCATGTTATTTTAAGCTGTTGTTGCCCAAAAAGGTGCAGGTTATGGTACTTGAATATATACAGACATGCCAGCTCTGTGATGCAGCTCACTATGCCTGGCCCATAATTTACCAGCTTTAACCCTCCTGTGAAATGACATCTATATAAATATTGTTAATAGCACTAACATAATGTTAAGTCAGGTTTTACTGGACTCCCTCATACACCCTTTGGATTTATTAGCTATAGGATTTGAAGTAAATTTTTATTAGCCCAAGTTAAACCCAGCTACCATGGGCTTGGCATTTGGGCTTCCTTTCCCCCATCTTTCTTCCTTTATCTGAGCTCGGGCCCCCTTTTCGCAGCCCAGTGCTTCCTCCCTCAGACCAAAATGTCCTCGGATAAATCTTACGGAATGAAATATTTATTAATTTTCCTAACCAGTGTTGATCTCATAAATTACCAGGACTTTTTCATGAAATGGTTATTAACATCCATGGCTGTATGTTAATGGCTTATTGACCAAATATGGGATAATTAGACCCTAGGAGCACTGGCCACTGTGATCTATGAGAAGCAAATTTGGCCCTTATTACACCAATGACCTATTTAATATCTACTGATGAATTTAAGGTAGAATCACAGGCAGAATTTGTTTCAAGGAGCTGCCCTCCAATTAATGAGCAGAAAGATTCTTGTATAAAATCTATTGATCCAGAAAAAAATATTAACAAAAATCATTTTTTGTAACTGATGATTAATTGGCTAAATAAGTGTTAGACTGAGATACACCAAGAAAACACTGGTGACCAGATATTTCCTGGGATTAACAAAACAATGAGTGTGTTTGACAGGAGGCCCCTGCCTTCTCTCCCAGCTTTGAAGGATTTAGGTCCTAATTTATACTGTGAAGATTTATACCAGTATTTTTAAAGAATTTAAACATTTATCCATGCTGCAGTTTCAGGATCAACTGTTTAGACCTGCTGCAAATAAGCGAGCTGTGTTTGGTTTAAGTTCCTAAGAATGCTGTGTGTTGGAAACGGGAGAGTTCACATGCTGCACGCTGCTCAAGGAGACCCTTTCCTCTGTCATCTCACAGTATTTAAAAATCAAATTCAAGACAAAATAAAAGAAATCAAAGCAAAGGCAGAAAGGAAGGAATACAATTAGTTTGAAGTACTCAAGCTATAGCCTCATTGTAGGCAGGATGCACAAGTCTGAACGCAGTTTAAACATTAAGCTGGTGATGTTTTTGTGAATACAAACCGATCCCTCAGCTGATGCAGCAAACCGATGTGCACTCTGGGCCTTTGACCCAGAAAGGCTGCTATAGAAATACACGCGCTTGGAGTTGTTACAGACACATCTCAGTCAGTGGAGAGGACTTAGCTGAATTCCTCATTGTTTTGGATGCAAAGAAATGCAATGTAAGCAGCGGTACGCACTCGCGCGGTGGCTCCGCAGGGCTGCGCCTGGTGGGGGCTGCCAGCTGGGCTCCCTTCCACGGCTCCTCGCCTACCCCGGCTCCCAGCGCCCGCCTGGCCGCTTCCCCAGCTCACCCGCTGCTCTCCCAGCCTGCGGTGGCACAAATGAGGAGAGACTAGTTTGGCAGGTCATCCCCGAGATCCTAATACAACTGATGAGGGAGAGGAAACAATTTATTGCCTCAAATAAATGCTATAGCTCCAAATATCAGGCAGCTACCACTCTTCTTCTACCACTCACTATAACTTTTAGGTCCCATGCAACTGCTAGCAGCGATTCAGCTTCTTTGTAAGGATGGATTAACTGAGTGCTGCAAACAGGAGTGCTGCGAATTCTCACAATTCAGACCTTGCCAAAGCTCCAGGACACCACAAGTAATTTTAACCTCCATTGCATTTAAAAAAAAAAGTCTTTCACAGCAGTTCCTCCACCGAGGCTGCACAAAGCAGAGCTTTCCGGGTCAGGACAGGCTCAGGCTCCTGGCCGAGGCTGGGCACCGCGCGCCTGCTGGGGCGTGGAAGCCCCGCAGAGCCCACGCCAGCAGCCTCGCTGCTCGGACACGCAGGTTACTGCAGCAGCGCATCACTGCGGATAGCGTAAATCCCGTAATAAATATGGAGTGCAGGAGTAGACTGCAAGGAGTAATTCACAATAGCTATGGTACCTCTCCAATTCACTGTACTCGGAGAGATCGCCTGGAGGTAGATAGTGGAAATATTAGAAGGTGAAATAAGAAGGAAGTTTCCCTAACTGAGCCGAGGACAAGCTTTATAGGCTAATGAAGGGACCGATGACACAGAGAAAAGAAAGATACCATAAGAGACAAAAAGGAAGAATTAATATATGAAAAATGAAAGCAAGCAGATTAAAAAATAGAAAGTTACCAGCACTCCCTTTGCTCACATATTATTCCCTAATTACAGACAAGAACCCAGGGGCTGCAGTCAGACACGCTGTTTTAATCATTTTTATACCTTTTTCCTGCTTCTTTTGCACTCTCTCAAAGAATCTACTAACAGCCATCACCAGAGACGGATGGACAGACAGACAGACAGCAACGCACCCAGGGCTGCAGGCATGCTCAGCCGAGGTCTCATCCCAGCCCAGGGAAGCCAAGGTTGCAGCCACCACTGTTGTTCTTCCTCCAGCCACCTCTTCCTCAGCTGCACTAGGATGAAAGCCAGCCCCTGTTGGCTGATGGGTTTTTAATAGCTCCCCACCTCCCAGATTGCGTTATTGTGGGCAGGTGAAGAGGGCATTGAGCAGGGTGACTCGTGCAGGACCAGGGCTGATACTACCTGGGGAGGTGGAGGTGGCCTCTGGACCCAGCCCATGTGCAACCAAAATACCAAAGGTGATGAGAGCATGACCCATGGGGGCTGCCCCAGCAAGGGGCTGGGAGCCTTCCAGTGCCAAGGGCAACCGAGACCCGAAATGTTGAAACCCTGGTCCCCAGAGCAGAGTGAGGATGTCCCAGGCCAGTCCTGCAGTTCCTGTCCTCGCGCTGCCTGACCAAGCACCCGCGTCATGCTGTTTCCTGCATGGAGTTTTAATACCACACCATGAACACTGAGATTTAAAAATTAAATACAAAAGAAAGAAAAACAACTTCCTTTCCACTATCTACGGAGTTCAAAAGAAAAATGCTGTAGATCTTCCCTGTTTTCTCACAAAAATGGTGTCACTTTTGAAATGGATCACCCGGCTGCGCCGGGCTCTGCGGTGGCAGAGAATTCCTCTCTCCCTGCCTGTCCCCGCCAGCCTGCGCACTGCCGCCTCCCAACACCTCTCCCACCCGAAACTCGCTCCTTCTGCTTGTGACAGGGTGTAAGAAAGAATAGGTGCAGATTTTAACCTCTATAATAGACACTAAATCACATATATTTGTTTTCCTCTGTGCTGGGAAAATGTCCCCAAGGAAGCATGTTAAATTTGGGCTTTAAAAGCACCAATTTAGCTATTATGAGTTTTCTATGCTTTTTCTATTCAGGGAATGTTTGGCTTGAATACAGTATGTAGAAGAAATAAGATCAGCTCAACTGTTTTAAAGCTGATTGACACCTTGGGTTTTTTCCCTTGTAATCTGAAGCGAAAGCAAAAAATATAAAGGGGACCAGACACTCATTTAAAAGAAATTATTTCCTTGCCTACAGTCCCTGATCAGGGCTGCCTGTGCGGGGAGAATGAGATCTCATAAAAAGCCTTTCGTGGGTTCTTTTTCACATCATTTCGGTTCAGGTTTTTGTGGCAGATGAACTGTATTTCATCAGAGTTTAGAGGAAATTCAAAGTGAAGTTAAGGAAGTTGCTGTAAATGAGAAAAAAAATTCCCAACAAACCCTTTCATTCTAGCTTAACATATCAGCCAAATCAGGAAACAGCTGTAGCAGAAATATTGTTTTTAATAATCGGAGAAAGCAGCGGAGACGCAGCTTTTGTTGGAACAGTGACCCCCAACGGTGAGAGCGACTCAGGCTGCGGAGGATGAGGAGGCCCCGGACGGGGTGGAGGAAGAGGGTCCTGCTGACAGCCCAGCCGGGCCGGGGCGCCCGTGGCCCGCGTCCCCCTGCCCCGGCACCCACCGCCCGGCCCTCGCCGCCGGGGGCAGCCCCAGCCCCGCGGGCTCCTTCTGGGGACGGAGCTGTGTGGGGACACGCGGGCTGGTGGCCCTGTGCCCCCTCGGGAAGCTTCCCCTGCAGAGGCTCTGGTGGGCGTGGGAGCCCCCCGGCACATGGCATCCCGCTTCCACCGGAGCTCCTGCTGCCTGCGGAAGTCGTGCTGGGAGCTGGGACGGCAGCTCTGGGGCCCAGCTCTGGCGGGAGGCAGGCGGCGGGTGCGGGGCTGCGCGGGGTCCCGGGGGCCGAGGACGGGGCGCCGCGACGCGAGGCGCTGCTGGCCCAAACCCGCCTGTGTGCCCCACGGCCATGCGGGGTGCGCGAACCTCAGGGCAGCAGGGCAGGCACGAAGCGACAGCACGGGGTTAGAGAGGAGTCCTGCAAAGCAGGTGCCAGGGTGTCCTTTGCGAGGGCAAGGGGGGCCTGAGGGGAGCGGGGGCCACAGTGGCTCATGGCCAGCATGGAGGAGGTGGGGTGGCCCGGGAACAGCCCTGGGGGGGCTCCTGGCACAGAGGCAGCCCCGACCTGGCCGTGCCCAGAGGCCAGGTTTCTCACTGATGGGGGGGGGGCACCTGCTCCTGGGGGCACAGAAATGTCCCCGTTGCTTCTCCAGCCCCGTGGGCGCAGAGCCCGATGCCCGAGCGGTGGTGCACGCTCTTCTGCGCTGCGGTGCACAACAGGTTTCGGTGGTTTGGTTGGGCGACTGTGAGGGCGGAGGATGAGGAGCGGGACGTTTCCTGCTAACAAAAAGAACAAGGGACAAGATGTTGCAATGGCTGCACCGAGGGGCCTCCGCCTGGCCCTTGAATTTTTCTGTCTGTACAGATGCAGAACTGGAAGTGCCTGATACGCTAGGTGCAAATATTGCTTTTCTTTCTGGTCAGTACTCATAGTCTTGTGGTTGAACGGTTTGTTTATCCTGACAGAATGTCACCCGGCTTGGCTTTGATTTTGCAAATAATCCACCTCCAGCTATGAATGCTCTCACTCCGAGATAGCCTTAACTTCCGTACCGCCATAGGGCATGGAATGATTTCATGATAGTTAAGGGGACATGAAAGGATTTTTGCCCTTGTCCTTTTCCCTTGTTTTGAGAAGTAAACAATAAAGTTTAAGCCTTTCCACAGAAAATTTGTAAAAATGTGAGAAGACAGTAGAGACCAAATAATTATCCATAATCAATACAGTTAAAGTCAATGGACTCTGCGTGTCCTCTTCTAATAGACTGGGTTCTGGGTTGTACCTTGACAGTTTATTTAGAAATATGAACTCTGTAAGGAATGGCTATTTGACTATGTAATCTTGTTAAACTCATAAATTCTGTTGGTCTGAAGTCTATATCATTGAAGCCAGCTGGAACTAAATGTTTTGATAGCTAAAAAATGGTTCATTGAAGAAAATTCTGAAATAATGGGACTAATAAGTTGCCAAGAGAACTGTTTACATGGGCCTAAGTGAAATTATCATAAGACAAGGGGAAAAATTTTTGACCCACATCTTACATTCTTGCTTAGTCAGGTTATGCAGGCAAATAGATTGTATAATGGGACATATTTATAAAATAAAGCTGATTAGTGATGTTGGTGTCTTATACAACCTACGACCAGCATTAAATCAGATTAATTTATAGGTGATTTTGTTGATGAGCACACACTGATGCTCCCATGGTGTGAATTTCAATAACTTGCTTTCCTCTTTGGAATCCATAATTCTATTATTTGAGACACTTCATTGTTATAGATAACACATTTTAAGTGATATTATTTATGCTGTTTCATCTTGTCACTTAGGTTCTTGCTCAAGTTCATTAATGTATTGTGCTCCTCTCTGTACAAGAGGGTGCAGTGAGAGCAATTGATTTTAAGTCCACATAATGACTGATGATATCACGCATGTTTACCGCTTTGACACTGCAGACTAGATGCTAATGCTGCAGAGATAAACATGATGTCATTTTATGCAATTAAACACTTAATATACAGCAGGTAATGATTTGGTAAGCTTGGCACATGCAAGCAGTGGCTTTTAATCTTATTAACAGGGGTGGTATGACGCCACAAGTGATATACACATACCCAGTCTGTATCAATAAAAAAATTTTTTACGGGCTTGGGTCATTCTGCTGTGATAGGATGAAGATACCTAAAATATGTCCCTAGCAGCTCATGAGCAGCTTTTATAGGGTCTAGGAAGAGACGTCAGATCTGAACCAGCCTGAAAACAAACAAGTGAAGTGTTCCTGATGTACCTCTGTCCTCTCCCCATGCTGCAGTTGCAAGCAGAAAGGCTGGGTTGGCCACTGACTGCTGGCACTGCACGTGCTCTGGAGCGCGTGAGCACGAGGTGAACCCCAGCACGCCAGCGTCCGACTGCCTTCTCTAAACCTCTCTGGCCCTTCTCACTGCTGGTGGGAGTCCATCTGTGGAAGCTGCTCCATGACAACAACATCCATGCCATTGATTTAGGACTGAGTGTGTCCTGCTCTCTAGGGGAAAGTGTCTCAGAAATGCCCCTCGGTCTGCCGGACACGCTGCAGTCCTGCCCCTTCTCCCGAGTGGAGCATCCTCTGCTCCTCTGTGTGGCTCTGGTCTCCCTCCTGCTGCGAGTGCTTTCAGTGCCCAGGAGCCGCTCAGCGTTTGCCTCAGCTCCACAGATGCAGTAGCAAATGGTCTCCTTCCACAATAGTCAATATTTCCCAGCTTTGACAGAGTAGCTGGAGTAATCACAGATTTTATGTGGCACAATTAACATATCTTTGCTTTATAGCTATTGCACATGAATTTGTCTGTGATAAGCAAGGTCAAGCTGTGCACCAAGCCAGCACCATCCTTTAGGGCAGGTCCCACGCTCGCACCGCTGCCTGGCAGGAGAGGTTGGCAGGTGGCCACACGCCGAGTTGCTTCAGTAACTCAGCAACGAGTTGACTGCAGCACAAGCTTCTCCAGTGCCTGTAGAAGTGCCACCTCTTCCCTGAGGTTGTGTAGTTTGGAGGTGGCAGGTACAGGTTTCAAGACCCGCTCATTGTATGGAAAACATGGAACACCGCAGTGATTCTGTATGGATTTCTGGACTCTCATCATTTTTGGAAGAAATGCTTGCAACTAGAGGTGCTCCAGCCGAAGGTGGAGCTGAAGGAGCTGAACCAGCTGGAACTCACTGGTCAGACCCCATTTTATTAGGCCCCGGTGCAGCTCGGTCGCTGCGGGCACCTGTGCCCCCCCTCCCTCCTGCGAGAAAGGCAGTTGCTCTCCCATGCTGCCGTCTCTGACAGATGCCGCAGTCCCACTGACCCCTGTCATGGCTCACCCCTTTCCCACTTCCCTGAAATCAATTATCTGCTCTGTGCTGCTCCATATTCATCAGGGCTCCAGCCATTTGACCTCTCCAGCCAGAGTGCTGCTTCCAGGCTTTGGGGAGCAATGGCTCTGTCTTCGCTAATCAAGCAAAGAGGGGTCAAGCCAAGAGGGATGCGGGGGTGCTCCAGGGCTGGTCCTGCTCTGCTCTGGGGTGCAGTGGTGCCTCTGCCTTGCTCTGGAGCAGCAGTAGTGTTGAGCTGCTCTTGTGTGAGAGCAGAGGTGCTGACAGTGCCCCGAGGTGTGACTGGCTGTGGTGGACCACGTGCGCCTTGGTGGGGAGAGGGTGCTCCTGGAGAAATCGCAAAAGGAGGTGAGTATATCAGGGAGCACCGACAGAGTCAAGGACAACAGCTGGGTTTCACTCCCGACACCTGGAGCAGGGACCTCCTTGCTCCCAGCAGCTGCGGGTGCTTCTGTGGTGCCCGGTGTCGCGCCAGCCCAGAGGCTGCCCAGGGGCTGGGGCTGTACCTGACCCTGCATGGCAGAAAGTGCACAGCCCCTAAATGGGGCTTTCTCCACTTTTTATTTCACAGGCTGGGCCCCAGAATTAACCCCAACAGCTGTCACAGAGAGTGCCATGCTTTGTGCTTCATTTACTCTCAAATAAAACAATGTCCATGTGACGGGATGTTGATCCATGAGTAATTCAGCTCCCTTTGCAAAGCAACGCGCAGTCCATGCTTGTCGCTCCGGCCCCTTCCGTGTCCCTGCAGCAGCAGGGCAGGCAGCTCCGCACCGCCAGGACTGTCCCTGCCCGCGGCTGCCATGGCTGCCCTGGCCTCTGGCCTCTGGCCACCCTCGCTGAGCTCTGGGGTGGGGGCAGGAAGGTGTAAAGCAGAGATGTATCACGCATCGCGAGGGGACACCCAGCACCGAGCACGGCTCGGCACTGTGGTAGCCATCTCTCTGAAACCACCGCCGCGTCCGTGCCGCTTGTGGGAAGCGACACCGCGCTGGAGACACAGGGCTGGGGACCGACTCCTCACCCCCGTGGAGGCTCTCGCGCTGTGCCCAGCACCTTTGCTGAGCGCCATGGGAGCAGGACCCGCTGCCAGCCCTGCTGGGACCGGGCTGCAGGACCCGCTGGCGAGCTGGGCGGCAAGGGGAGACCTGCGGGCAGGAGGGAGCGGGTGGCACCGGGGCCGGGCGCTGCCGTTGAACAGAGATGAGCTGAATGCAACGCCACGGCCACGCCGCCGCTGAGCCCCTTGCTGCTCCGCAGAAGATGGTGCTGTTTCTGGACAGCGTCCCAGAGCCTGGCTGCACGAGCGTGTGTCCCTGTGCCGCAGCGGGGGCTGAGGCTGGACCTTTGTTTCTCTTTTAGGTTTCCTTTCCAAACAATGGCACCAGGGCTCGTGTTTGGATTTCATTTCGTCTTCTTTCCAACATCTCTGGGACACGCCTGGGTTAATATTATAGTTTATCAACAATCAGTGCTCAAGAAATAAGCTCTCTTTGGGTGATATTTAATGAGCTTGGAAATGAGAATATTGCTGTGCTGTTGTAGTAGACAGGAATGAGAATTTTAATGAGGGTTTATGTTTAATAAAAGGTTAATAAATTTTAATTAAATTAAACCAATAAAGTTCAATATTTGCTTAGCATATCAAAGTTCTGTTTGGCGTGGTGGTGTGTGAAATGCTAGCTCACACTCTGCTAACACAAGGGTCTGCCTCCTGCTTGCACCGGCGTCGCCAGCTCCGTCAGAGCAGGTGTGGGAAAAACCTCCAGTTATGGGAAGGGACTGTAGGAGGTGTTTGAATTTTGGTGTATTTTGCAGATGGGTCATCACCGGAGGTACCAACGGCCCCTCCTGGATGACAGACCCCCATGTTTGCTGGCAGTTCATGCCCAACTACCTCCGATGTGCCAGAGCAGACTGCTGCACACAGAGCAACGCACTGTGCTCCGGCGGAAATCTTTCCTGTGCAAAACAACTTCTAGGTTGAGGAAAGTGTTTGCTGCTCATTTGCTCCCTTGGAAACCCCATGGGGTTTCACATTCAACAAACTTTTCTTCAGTTTCATGTTTAAAAAATGAGACCTATCTCTACTTTATAAAAGACTATTTCAAGACAAATTTTAAAGAAAATTTGGAATAAATCCTGTTTAGTTGTGATTGCAGCAAAACAGACACGAGTCCGACAGCGGAGCGGTTTCCCAGCCCTGCGCTGTGAGCAGCACATGGCGCTGAGCCCTGCCACCGTCTCCGCGCTTGCTTCGCTGGTCCAGCTGCCGTGCCGGTGCCTCCCTGCCCCGCCGCCGGCCCGGGCCCTGCCCAGGCTCCAAAGGGGAGCCGGGGGCATGGGGGGCCGGGCACGGCGCTGATCCCAGAGCCAGGCACAACCTGCTGGGGCCACGAGCTGCGCGGTGTGGCCCTGGCACAGCGGAGGCGTTCCAGTGCCGCGGGCTGGGCGCAGGGACAGGCGCAGCCCCGTATCCCTGTGGCAGCTCCCGGCAGCGGCTGGCAGTGACCCGATGGCCTCGCACAGGCCCTCCAGAGAGCGTCTGAGCACTGCTCTGCCATTGTAAGTGAACAGCTGGCATGAAACATGGCTTAATTGTTTACAGGGTCCTGGGCCAGATGTGGTGCGTGCCCCCTGCGCCGGGTCATGGCTAACCAGCCTGGGAAGGACGGGGGACAGAGCTGGCAGCTCCCGCGCGGTGGCAGCCAGAGCCTGGCACAGCCTTCGGCACGGGCAGAGCAAGCGGCTGGTGCGGCATGGCATGGCGTGGCATGGCATGGCGTGGCACAGCATGGCGTGGCGTGGCTGTGTCTCCCACGGGCAGCCAGGACGGCACGGCAGAGTCACTGTGGGCAGTGGTACTGGTGGCTGTTGCTGGCATCAGGGAGACGAACAGCACCATCAGGGCCATGACGGGAGCTCCCCTTCTGCAGGGGCTGTCAGGGGCTCCTGCCCTGGCACACAGCACTCCTGTTCCCCATTCACTGCCGTGGGCAACACACGCGAGCACAAAATGGGAATCCCACTGGATCAGAGGCTGGGAACACCTCTGCTGTGAGGACAGGCTGAGAGAGCTGGGGGGGTTCAGCCTGGAGAAGAGAAGGCTCGGGGGAGACCTTCCAGCCCCTGCCAGTCCCTCAAGGGGCTCCAGGAAAGCTGGGGAGGGACTCTGGGTCAGGGAGGGGAGCCATGGGACGAGGGGGAACCGTTTTAAACTGGAAGAGGGGAAATTGAGATGAGATATTGGGAAGAAATTCTTTCCTGTGAAGCTGATGAGACCCTGGCCCGGGCTGCCCAGAGAAGCTGTGGCTGCCCTGTCCCTGGAAACATCCCAGCTCAAGCTGAATGGAGCTTTGAGCAACCTGGTCTAGTTGAAGGTGTCCCTGCCCAGGGCAGGGGATTGGACTAGATGGCCTTTAAATGTCCCTGCCAACCCAAACTATTCTATGATTCTATGATTTGCAAGAAATAGAAAAGCTCAGGGTTTATTTCAGAGCAATGTAGGTGGATGAAGACACAGCTTTGTGTCAGCTGCCAGTGCTGCCCCAGGTGCCCCTCGCAGCTCAGCCCTTCTGCTGACTCGGGAGGAGGGTCTGGGCTTCAACTCTTGGTGGGAACCGTCCTCTCCCAGCATGGAGACGTAGAGTGGCAGGCGGGGAAACGATTAAGAAATGTTATTAGGAGGCTTCACGGGCAATAAATGTATTTCTTCTAAAAGAACTGGAGGAATATTTGGATTATTACATATATTAGAGTGCTCAGCAAATGCGTTACACCCATATGACAAATAAATGTGATGTTTTCAGATTTCATTAGGCAGCCCCGGGCAGCTCTGCTTTGTCCCAGCCACAAATGAGCAGGGTCTCTGTCATGATTCCTTAATGGTCATTTTTGCATCAGTAGTAATGAATGCGCCGAGTGTGGTTGTTACGTCCCTTAACCCTCGCCCAGCGCCGAGGCCGTGGTGCCGGAGCTGCCGGGGTCCGGGCGCAGCTGGCGGAGGGAGCAGCCAGCTTCGGTGCGGGGGAACCACGCGTGGGAGCCAGTTTGCAGGATGAGGCACTTCTGCATCCCCGAAGCATGATGGCAGCGAAGGGGAAGGGGCTTCGGGCACCCAGCGTCGCCTCTGCCCGCCTCGCCAGGGCTCGGGGCCAGACCCTCACCAGCAGGAGCCTGCCGGTGCGGGGCCAGGGCTGCCGGAGCGCTGCGCTGTCTGCAGGGAGTGCGGGAGAGCAGGGGGTGGAGAGGGACAATAATTGCTCTTTTTTTTTTTTTTTAAATTTACCAGTGTCAAAACCAATCTGAGCAGCGGATGCATATATTTAAATTAAAAGTAATTAAAAATGTGCTGCCAGAAAAATGCATGATGGATTCAATGTAAGAAAATGAAGTAATAAAATACTTTATGGATTAACTCATATCAGACTGTTTTGCAAATTTATTTTTCATTATGATACATCCATATCAGATAATGTCTGAATTTATTATGCTGCCTTCAGGCAGGCAGTGTCTGAAACCTTCGCAGCCCCATTTGGGTACCCGTGACTGGTGAGCAAGGTTTCTGTCATCATTTCTTAGTGGTCACTTCACCTCACTAATAATGAACGAGTCAAGCAGGGCTGTTATTTTCTTTAATCTCTTTCCTCATATTAAAAAAATACAGCCAGCCACATCATTATTGCAGCAGGCCCAGAGGACTATTTCCAGGTCATTACTCCAGTTCGTCTGAGCGTCTCAAGGTCCTAAAGGGTTTGGGGTTATATGCAATAAGGCGTTCGTCGACAACATTTCCCTTGAGCCCTAGGTGTTAATGAGAAAGATTTTCCATGTGGCTGTTAACACTGTGCGGTTTAAGAACTCACAAAGAAAATGGGATTTCCTACTTCAGCTTTCTGTCTCATTGTGGATCTTTTTGTTTGCATACCGCAGGAGGGTATTTACCTCTCTAATTGCTTAAATTCACACGGTTATTTTTCTAGAGGGGGAATCTTAACTGTGTGCAGGGTAGATTTCCACGAGCCGAGTTTGAAATTTTCTGGTTTATTCACTTTTAATTGTCCCCATATTATTCTCACGGAATATTTTTTTTCCTTCATGGACAGAGGAAATGTCAAATTGCAAACCTACAACAAGGCTAATGCCACCAAAAATTCCATTTTTTGCCCAAGACAGAGGCCCGATGTAATAAGAAGCATTTGAACGTTATAACAGGGTTATAGATTGCAGTTTGGTACCTCCATGCTGCGTCTCATGGGACAGCCCGGTAAAGCAATTATACGGCTGGAATGTGCTGCGGAAAAGCCTCAAGACTAAATGAGACCATCCAGGGCTGAGTCCCAAACCCTGGGCGGGGGCACGGCCCCGCCAGGACCCCACTGTGGGGCTGAGCCGCCCCAGGGTCTGCTCAACACCGGGCTGGGCGCAGGAGGAGGCGCTGGAGGCCATCACCAGGGCCTTGGGGCTGTGGAGTGAACGCTGCCTTTGGTACCCCTCACCCAGCCGCTGCTGGGGGGCTCCCCGTGCCCGGGGGGCAGGGACCTGCCCCGAATCCCCAGGTGGTGCCAGGAGGCAGCTGGAGCCCCGAGCCCCTGCTTGCATGGGCGACTCGGGGGATTTCCAAACTCAAAGACTTAAACTTTCTAACTTTTCACAAATATTTTTGTCTGCTCAGCATCTTCAGCTATTTACCAAACCAGAGCCCGCTACATTTGTGGTGTGCCTTTAGAGCTGCTATGAATTTTAAAATGTGTAAAAATGACAGAATATTAACAAAAGCATTGATTTTCCTATTTATTTTTATGCATTTTATTAACTAAAACACTTTAAAGTGTAACCACTGTGTATTAAATTTACTCTGCAATGTTGGATATGAATCTCAAACAATAAAACAAATGGAATTCTTTATAAGGCAGAAATTTAGAAAAAAATACAATTAGAAATGCTGCCTGCGCTGCCAGGCAATGGCTGCAGAACGTTGTCCCTGCGGATGGGGCGTGGTGCCGGCCGCCCTTTCCTGGGCAGGATTTGGCCAAAGCTTCCCCCACATAAGTTCTTTACAGAGTCATGAACAAGGAGATAATGCACTAAGAGCCATATAGATAGTTTTAGGCATTTCGTATCTGAAGACAGGCTTGGAGCAAAGATACACTGTTATGTTAACAATTTTTATAAGCACTTACTCAAAAAATCTGAGCTCCTTTATACTCTAGACCAAAGGCTTGAAATTGTCTCACCCCATCCTCAGAAAGGACAATTTTGAAATTGTTTGAAAATCTAGCATAGTTTAGTGAAAGTACACTGCTTTGAAGCTCTGTCTTTGCTCATACTCAAGTGAATTTTGCAATAAAACTAATTCCAACTATGGAGAGATTTTGGTGTATGTAGGCATGCTCACATCCCACAGATCTCACAGCCGTTTTACCATTAATTTTTTAAAATCCTTTGGAATAGCAATATAATCCCACCAGGAATGCAATCGAGTGGGGCCCCGTGCTTGGAACATGTGCAAGGCTATAGAAATGCTAAGTGTTCTGGGAGGAAAAAAAAGCATCTTAATCCAGGAACTCAGAGTTACTGAATACATATCAATTTTCCCCTTAACCTGTTCTTTTAAAGCTGTGCAACTGCACAAATCTAGTTATTAGTAAAAGTTAGATGTAAGATGAGTGCAGAGGCATAAAAATATCTTGGTTCCCCAACGGGGATAATATTAGCACGTCACTGTGTAGCGATATTGTGCAGGAGAGTTTAATTTGCGTTTGAGAAGCACTCGCGCTACACTGCTGAGCATCGGGAAAAGCCAATGAGGAAATTCACAATCTGCGTTCAGTGCCAGGCTTGCATAATCCGGGGTCACCCGGCACCTGCTGGCTGAAGAGAAAATGTTTGTCCAGGTCCAGAGCCACTGAGAACGAGCCCTCTGAGCAGCGAGGGAGGCTCTGCTTTTGTATCGCTTCAAAAAAGTGCAGGTTACGCGAACAGGTCGCTACGGCTGCATGGCAATGTGCAAATGGCAGGGACCCGGGGTGAAGGGCAGCCTGAACCCCCGTGCTGCAGGGTTTTAAAGCGCTCTTGGCTTGGTAACTGAAGTGGCGGCGATGGCCTGCGGCTTTTCCAGAGGAGCACGGGGATGGAGCATTGGGATTGCAGCCGGAGTCGTGGGGTGTGAGGTGCGGGGTGGCCCCCGGCACTTTTCCGGAGGAGCACTGGGATGCAGCACTGTGATCGCAGCCGGAGTCGCGGGGTGAGTGGTGCGGGCGGCCCCGGCGCGGGCTCACGCGTGCGCAGGCTCTCGCTGCGCCCTGCAGCAGCCGCAGCCCAGCAGGGTCCCCGCCGCCCTGCGCACGTGCGCTCGTGCCACAGAGAAATCTGTCTTGGCCTTAATGAGCCCATGGTAGCCAACCTCCCGCCCACACCTGTTCTTTTAAATCTGCATTACGGTGCAAACCTAATTAACAGCAGATCTTAGAGGCAAGCTGCACGCATGGGCACAAAGCAGAGTACCGCAAGCTGGAATACAAAATCTATATATAGATCCCTGTATCTTCCTGACTCTAAATAGGCTGCACGACGGCTATTTTGGGCAGGAGACGCCTGCGGAGGGCTGGCCCAGGCGAGGGAGGAGCGGGAGGACAGTGGGGCCCAGGTAGGCTCGTTAATGCGCCTGGCCTTTTCAGGGAAGATTTAGGACAACTCTGTAATCTGCAAATTCTAAAGAGCTGACGGAGACAGTTATTAAGGGCTGGTAGGTGATGGCTGCTCCCTGTGTTATTAAAGTGCTAAAAGATTATGTCTCTGATAGCTGTGTGCTTACAGTGTCCTTCATGACCACTTCCACAGGGACACAGGCAAGGAGAAAGGCAGAGGATCGATAAAAGGATATTACCACTGGGCCAATCCCAATAATAAGAGAGGTGATATATACACACCATTTAAATTGTCCAACACATTTAATGTTCATTAACACTAATTTTCACAGTGCTGGTGTTTAACATATTATTGCAATGAAATTAATAAAAAATACCCCACAGGAAATATAATTTAACTGTTTATACACTCACCTTTTGATTGCCAATTTCCTGCCGAGCTCTGCTCCCACACCAGCGTTTGCAGGAAACAGCAGCCGAGGGAGCCGGTGGCTGGGGCCGGAGAGGTCCCCAGAGCCCCGTGTCCCGCAGCACCGGCACGGCACAGACCCACCAGACCCGGCAGAGACTGCGGCAGAGCCAGTGCCGCCGGCACCGTGGGCACGCAGCCATCGGGGACGGGGTGAGGGTGCAGTGACTGGCTCAGCCCTGGGTTTCTCCGGTGTCTTTTCTCCTCCTTCTGTGCTTCCCTGCTCTCAGAATTTCCCTTTCTTCTTCTCCTTAAGAACTGCCTCAGGATCAGATGGATGACTGTTCGTTATCCTTGTGAAAAGTCTCGACTTGAATTTGTTTTAGTGTATGGGCACCTTTCGCTTAACAGGGAAAAAATAAACATGCAATAGTTTTGTTATTATGCAGTAATTACTGGGGAATTACATATTTATTTATCTCTTACGAAGCACATGGAAATTGTATTTGGCCACAGTGTATAAATTGTGGTATAATTACTGTAAAATTTATAGTTTTTATACTTCCAACAAGTTAGCTTTTAAATCACACAACCCCCATGTAAATACTTTAAAATTATTCAGTAATTACTTATTTACATTGTAATTAAAATAAGTAATTAGCATACATTTACAGAGGATTTACATACTTATTTGTGAAAATAGTTCCTTGGCAGATGCAAAAGAAATCTTTAGCTGATCATAAAAGAAATAGAAAATATATGTGCATTGAGAAGGAGACTTCATAGCTGCCTGACAGCACTGGCTCCTGCAGGGCTGGATTCACCGTGCCCGTCCCGGCTGGGCCGCAGGCGTTCCCGGGCCAGGCGCAGGCAGGCTGAGAAGGGGCTGAGCGCTGGTGCCCGTGCCACGCAGGACCCGGCTGTAGCCTCGGGGCGCCCGGAGCAGCCAGTGCTGGCTGGGCACCGTGCGGGGAGGTGGCACCCAGCCCCTCCCGGCAGCTCTGGCCGGGCTCTCGTGTGCCACATGTCCCCCTGGCCGCTGGCCCTGGGTGACCTGCAGAGCCCCCTCCCTTGCCCTGTGCAGGAAACGCGGGTGCTAGTTTGAAATCCTAATTAAGGCAGGAGCATTTTGCAAGCGATGCCAGCAAAGGTTGCTTGGCCCATCTGTGCCAGAGGGCTGGCAGAGTCAGCTGCGCCTGGAAATGGCTGGAGTTGTTCCGAAGCAGCAGCTGTGTTCTTAGAAAGTGTGTTGGCATGGAAGAGTGCCGAATTCCAGCCAAAACTAGCCCTTTAAAAACCCACGCAGGGACGGAGAGGGCAGGATTAGCAAAACATCCGCTGACAGTCTTCAGGGCTGTGTAGTTACTGTGTATGTATTTCAGCTAAACAAGACAAATCTGGCTGATGATTGTGTCTAACTAGGAAGAATGATTGAAGGTCTGTGCCCTCGTCTGTAAGGATAACATAAATGATGATTGGTTTGCGGCAGGAACTCCCAGACCAAGGCTCGCCGGCACAGCCGGAGCAGTGGGCTCAGGCACAGTCACCCACAGAAGGGACCCGGGGCTGCCGCCCCCCGCCTGGCGCTGCTGGCAGGCGTTTTGCCGAGGGGGAGGCAGGAGGAAGCCCGTGGCATGGCCACGGCTGCTCCCCTCAGCCCGACACCAGCCTGAGCAAGTGCTTCTTGCAGCACAGGATTAGGGAAAGCGTTTTTTCTTACAGATTTGCATCCACTGTGGGTTTTCCGCTGGAAAAAGGTGCCAGTCCCCACGGAAACTTTTCCATCAGATGGAGCATTTATAAGAGTTTGGGCTGTTGCGTGTGTGGGCTCTGGTGTCTAATACCTGCTGCTCCTGACGCAGGCATGGCAGGGCAATGGGATCTCCTGGGCCAGGAGCAGCTTGCAGAGGGACAGCGAGGAGCACCACTTCTGTCTTTTAAAAAAGCCCATTTCTGTACCAGGTGAGAGCTGGTGGGAAGAGCTGGGGACCTTACAGGCATCCAGCGCTTTGTGTAAAAGCAAGGTATTTTTCTGGAAATGCAGGGTTCCAGTGGGCAGACTAATGCTCGTTAATGAGCAGGACCCCGTTGCTGGAATTGCGTTAGCCACGTTCAGCCAGTTCAGAAATCCCTTCCTGGCGAGACAATGCAAGGTGTGCACAAAGGGAGTATCCGCGGCACAGTCTCTGCTGTGGAATTGCACTCCCTCCCCAGAGCCCTCTTGCTGGGCCGTTATCACATGTGCTGTATTATTGGATTTCTCCAAAGTCTCCCTTTATCCTTATTAATGCTGTGAATGTTGTAGCAAGGAGTGATATGATCTAACATTGGATAAAATCACAATTTGTCCTTCTTCTTGGTGTAAATGTAACAAGGGCTTAACTGTACAAACAAATAAGCCTAAATAGAAACATTTGTGATGATAAATGGGCAAGGAGAGCGCTCTCTGCAAGGTGAGAGATGACAGTGCCTGTGAACAGAATGGAGAATCTCGCTGCTTCAGGGTCAGTCTCAGGCAGGCTCAAGGTCAGCTCTGACGGCTCTGCCTCCTCCTCCTCCTCCTCCGCCTCCTCCCTGCAGTGATGGCAGACGTCCCTGTCCCTCTCCGGGCCAGGCTCTGGCCTCCTCTGGCTGTCACAGGCTCCCGGGGTGCCGCTGCCAGTGCGGCTGGGACGGTGGGACTGTGCCGCCTGTAGGGCACGGTTCAGCTCCGGCAGCTCCTGCGGCAGGTGGAGAGACTGAGCCCATTCCCCATCACAGGACAGAGCCTCACCAGGAGAGGAGAGAGCAAATCTGCTCAGCAGCACTTAAATGCATTGCTGATGTATTATTGAATTGTTTATATTACTGGATTGGCATATGGTGTAAAACATTTCCCTTTTTTTAGCTTCTTGTTGCCTATGCTGAGCAAACAGCACACAGCTTGGCTTTGTGCGTGGTGTGCGGCACGGTGAGCTCCCCGGGCACACCGACCCACAGCTCGCCGGCCCTCGGGGCCCGGGGCACAAAGAAAACTGAGGAAAACCAGATCACATCCCCCGATCTGCTCAGGGGACGCAATGTCCGTGCCAGCCCTGCACGTGTGAACAGGGCAGAGGTGATGGTGCCGGCAGGGATCGCAGGGGCAGGAGTGCACTGCGGGACCCACCAGTCCCCCGTCCCAGTGGTGCGGGGCTGTGGGGGCTGCGGGGCAGGCGGAGGAGCGGGCAGCGTGCCCCCGGGGTGAGGTTTGCCAGCGCAGCCGAGCATGGTGCGCGGTGCTGACCCCGCGCTCCCGTCACGGCGCAGGAGCGGCGTGTAATGAGGCCCCGTGCGGATATTGATATGACAGAACAAAAGGCCAAGGTGCAGTAAGGACAGCAATCCGCAGGTCTCAGTCCATTTGTTTTTCACACCAAATCCATCACGGTAATGGGTCACCTTTCTGTGGCAGCTCATGATTACCTGCTTACCGGGCAGCGCGGCAGGTGGGCGGCAGGCCGGGGCGAGGAGGGAGTAGGTGCGGGCCGCCTCTCCCGCCGCCCCGGGATTTATGGCAGGTCAGCGCCGCGCGTTTCCCTGATAGATCAAGTGGATTGGAGTTTATTTGGGTCACAGCAACCGGCGGTGTTTGCTGTGACAGAAGACTGATGGGCAGAGTCCCGGGAGCAGTCTGGGGAGCGCGCAGGAGGAGAGCCGGGCTGCACCCCCTGCCACTGCCCCATGGCCGCCCCTTGTCGAGGGAAGAGGCAGGGGTGTCTTCTCCCATGGGACACCCTCACAACGTCACCTCCGCCCTGCTGTGGCTTTGTCTGGGGGTGACAGCCCTCACGCTGCCCACCCTCCTCATCTGCCGGTTCCTGGGGGCACGGTGAACATCTGCCTCCCAAGCAGCAGCTTCGGGACCCTCTCGCCCCACCGGCACAGGACCGAACCCCCTGGACATCAGTCCAGCAGTGCCGGCAGCTGCGCTCAGCACCGGGCTGAGAGGAAAATTGTTCCTTTCTGTAGCGTCCTGCACACGCACTTTCCTATTTAATATTCATGCACCAAAATGAGACAAGTGCTTAATGAGATCAGCCATGAGTTTCAGTTGAACTCCACCAGCAAAGGAGTCCTCCAAATTGCTTTGCAGTGGATGTGCTAAAAAGTTTAATCCTGGCAGGCTGATAACCTCTGCAGGGACCTCGCTGCGCTGCGCAGCCGGGCGTCCCCCGCCACCCCCATGGCTGTGCGGAAGAGGGAGCTGGAAATCGGTGCTTAGTAAAACCCATCCCTCCACATGCTTCATAGTGGTGTGAGCAGGTTCACTAAGGTCACGAAGGCGCACAGGCCGCCTCTGTTGTTCTGCGGGTTTTACCTCTCCTTTTGAGTTAATGTTATCAGGGAACGCACGGACAAAAGCTAAACAATGCTAATTATTTCAATGCATAGAAAAACCCAGCCTCAGAAGACCAAGCTAAATCTCACAAGATCTTAAGGCATGGAAGCCATCTGTGATAAGGACGGTTGCCTTTCAAAGATAAGGAAACAAAATTGAAGCATATTATACATAAATGGCTTCAGGCAATGAATCATTCTGCAGCGTCCTCGCTGCTGGATTGTGGCCATCACAAAGAAAACAGTAATAATGATAGTAACAATAATTAATACTGTGGGTCCTTTTTGCTGGTCCTGTCTGGAGGGCCCTCAGCCAGATCCCAGACACTAGGCCAGGAACAGTAAACATACATTTATGGTAATTTTATTTGAACTCTTGAGAATACGTCCCACACCACTATGATTTGATGGCTTATTAAACCCTGCAGGGTACCTTCTCAGGATGGGAGTGCTAGGAGCAGTTGGAGGGAGAGAGAGAGCCATCAGCAGGGACCAGCATCATTTCCCTCCTAATTAAAAGTCAAAATGTCATCTAGGTTTTTGTATTGTAATTGCAATGGTCATTGCAAAGACACCATGAAATCTGGCTGCATTAGCACATCTTTGGGGGGAGGTCTGGTGAATGAAGATGTATGGAAGGCTGCTCTCTGGCATTCTTCTTGTACAAGTCCAGGCTCTAAGTGCAGTAAATGAGCCCCCTGCCAAGAGCTCACCTCAC
>VYZM01014608.1:234355-265822 GCA_013398915.1 Dromas ardeola | reverse complement strand
CTATATCAGGGGACTTGAATGAAAAAAAAATCACACATTCCAACCCTAAATGATACCAGTAAGTTTGTGCAAGCTTATGTAAATCACACAAAAAGTGACAAGTTTTCCTATTAAAAGATAATTGTAATCAGGGTGCTGGACGTGCGGTGCACTGATGATTGGAGATAGACGGGCAGCGTGAAAAGATGGATCGTTTTAATTTGCACCAATTAAATTGAAGTTCATGGGATCATCTTCTTCAATCTTCATGAATACTTTATTTTCTGGCTGCTATGGAGCTATTAAAAAGAATGATTGAGCCAAGAGCTAGGCATAGTATATTTTATGAAATATCACCTTTAAAGAATTTGAGTGCGCCATTTTCATAATGAGTTTTCTAGTACCTAATACCCTTCTATATTACTACATTTTTAAAGTGGATTGATCTGGAAAGTGCAGAAAGTGCAGGTAATGATACATTTTGCTAGGATAAGGTGGCTGATAATGTATCATGTTACTGCTCTGAGAATAATAGATTGCCTTGTGTTTGAGATGTGGCATTCTTATTTTGGTGCTTGCCTTGTGCAGACAAGGGGAATCCTCTATGTCTCTGGAAAAAAAATGTTTAATTGTTTGTGCAATTTCCTTCTTGTTTCTTCTTTGTCTTTTCTGTATAGTTTGTGACCTCAGAAAAAGATTTCTGAGGTTTGAGGGAGGCTGTTCTCAGGTATGCATTTGTCTTGATGGATGTTGTTAGAACAGAACAGCATGTAGGAGACAACACACTATGGGAGATAAAGAAATACACAACCCTATATTATTTACCGGTGCCTCACATTCTCTTCCCAAGAGAAATGAGTGATGATAGCTTCAAAAGGATAAGTCAATGAGAAGGGTGGTCATCTCTCACTCACAACTGCCAAAAAGGCCCCAAGTCTCACTATTTCACACACAGACAAATCAAAAGCTTAACGGGAACTGGTGGTGCTCAGCCGTGTGCAGGATTGGACCCTACCCTGCTGCTCTCACCCAGCTTTTGCGACCACAGGGCCGAGCAATCCCTCCAGGTGCCCTGGCCCCATGGCCACCCTGCTCTTGCCCAGCTCTCCCCACTGGCAGCATCGGCACCCGTGCCCATCAAAGCTGGCCAGAAGCTTCCAGATGCTCTGAAAGCCCAGAGTGTCTGTCAAGGTTGGGGTTGGCACCAGTTTGGTGATTGCACTCTTATCTTGTAAATAACTCACTTTAAAGTTACGCTGGATAAAATGTGGGCAAATACACAGGAGGCCACAGCCCCTTCAGTGCCTGTGGGACAGACTGGTTGGGTTTGTTTTCGCCACCAAGGAGCTGGGTGGTGCCACCCTTTGAGGAGCACTAATGGGAACAAGCAGGGACACGACTCCCAAGCTCCCGGTGCTGCAGGAACAAGCGAGCATGTCCCACGGGGACCGCCGGCTGCTAACACGCGCTGGTCCCAACTCCCAGGGGCGCATCCTCAGCACTGCAAGTCACAGCAACATGATGCCATCTCTCTCTACATCGGTTTAAGCAACAGCAATCATAATTAACCCTGCTAATTAATCAGGGCATAACATATTAATTGCTAGCACACGAGGCTCCAATTGAGCAGGTGCTGTGTGGGAATCTAATAGGATAATGAACTGGGGAGCAGTGCCACGTGCGGCAGAGTGCACATCACTGGGAGGGACAGGCTTGGCAAAACCCAGCACTTGGCCAAAAATCGCTGCCTCCCAGTGCTGCCGCCTGCAAACCGGCGGGTGGGGGCTGGGGTGCAGAGGGTGCGAGCCAGAGAGGGAGGTGGAAGGTGGGTGCCGCGGCTGCCCACCCTCCCGGAGCCGCGTGTTGGGAGCCGCCAGTGAAAGGCAGCTTGGGAGGGACGGGACAGGACGGCCAGGGCTGGCCGGGAGCAGCAGAGACAGAGCCCAGCACCAAAAGGTGCGGTGGGAGGCTGGCAGCGAGTAACCCATGGAGGTCCCTGCTGGGGCTGGAGCCAGGCCAGTCCTTCCTGTCCCCTGGTCCTTCCCCTGCCGCAGCCTTTCCTGCGGCACATGGTGTCCTTTCAGTCCTTTGGCTGCACACCTGGCTACTGTAGCTAGAGGAAGGCTTTAAGAAGCCCTGGCAGTTGAGGTTTGTCAGGCAGAGGAGTAGGTTCAGACTTTAAACCTTTTTTTTTAAAACTTTTCTTTTTTTGCTGCTGAGCACTAGAGGCAAATGGAAGCCACCGAACTTCAGGCACTTTATAGACAGATCTTGTAGTTAGACCTACATGTAAATTGCCTAATGCAGTCCACTATTAAAAGAAACTGTAAATTTTTGGTCATTAGAGTTATTCAGACATCACTGTCTGATGCCAGCAGCGGCATTTATTGTAGCAGCAGCCAAAGGCACGGGAGGGACCCTCCAGGGCAGAGCCGCAGCTGCCCGGAGAGATGCCAGCCCGGCATCTTGCAGCCTTTGTGATGCTCCTGCGTCGTGGACACCTCTGCTCCACACAGCTACAGGCTCAGCACCAGCCTTCTACTATAGTGTATTCAGAAAGAATACAGGTATCTGTGTGCTTTTATACCAGCTGTCTGACAAGGTCTTTATACATTCCATCTTTGTCTGGACTTGGCAACGCTATGGGTGCAGCGCCAGCCTGGGTGCAGAGCTGGTGACACGGAGGTAAGCAGGGCCGGCGGGAGGTCTGCGTCCCAGCGGTCCCCACGCAGAGAGGCAGGCTGCCCACGGCGGGCACGATCCCATCACCCTGCAGCCCGGGGAGCAGCCTTTTGCGGTGACCAGGGTGCTCCTGGACAGACCAGGGTCACAGGCTGTCGCGGCTCTGCACCAGGGCCGGCGAGGGGAGCCGGCAGCCTGTTCCTCCACCTCCATGTCCCTAATATTTAATAACGTGTTATCTAGGGCAAGAGCATTTACTGGGATTGCACAGGACCCTCTGATCTGCCTCACCATTGTTTAGTTTAATTGTCCTAAAATTGGCAATAGATTAAAAGAAAATAATTATCCCTAATTATGTTAATTAAATGGCTAATTCATTAACGAGCTTAACATCTTTTACTTGGACCATCTCTGCTACGCAAGATTGTGCTTCCAAGAGGAAACGCCAGGCGCATGCTGCATTCTGTGTAAACTAAGTTGCAGCGTGTTTAGTGTGAGCTGTATGAACAAAATCCCCTCATTATTCAGATGACAGAACAAAACTATAAATAGTGGATCGCAATTAAAATCAGAACAATTACTTTTTATCCATTATGCTGCCTTTTGCACAATAGCAGCCTATAAAAGGAAAAAGCACTAGTCCTTTTAGATATCTCTCTCTCTCTCTCTCTCCCCCCCCTTATCCAGAACTGTAGCTGGCTTGCTAATTAGGAAGCTTTTGAATTAGATTATTTGCATGTCTGAACAGGACTAGGGTATTAAACATCCCCGAGGACATACTATAATAACCTCTTCAGTGGCTTTTTGGATCCCTAAGGAAACGGGAACTCTGAAAAAACCTCCAAAAGGAGGGAAAGTGCATAACGATTTCATCCAATTAGGTATGGATTAGTCGGCTCTGTGTCTTTGAATCCTGCTCACTGTGAGAAGGTGTTCTCCTTCAGGAACATTTGACAAAATCATCGGGGAAATTATAATGCAGTACCTAAATGAAATCGCAATACCTTAGTTTCTCCTCCAAGAAAAAATAAACTACAAAATCAATACAGTGGTGTATAAAGTAAAAAGAAATGCACCAGTCACTTTATTGCTTAGCTGCAAGCACAGCCCCTGTGTTTATAGCATCCACGAGTGACTATCGAAGTCAGACTCCAAAGGACAAATGCTGCTGCTGCTATGATTGGCTACAGCAGATTTTAATTTTTAAATACCACTGGTATTATCCTCCTCGCAATGGCTTTCCACACTCTTCCAGTTTTAAGAAATCACCAGTCCATTTATCTTTAACAAGGCAATTAAGCTGCCTGAGCTCCCAATGCACGGGTGGTTTGCAGCCCCCCCCAGGACGCAGTGTTCCATGGGCTGTGGGTGCTGTGGGGCTGTGGGTGCTGCCGGGCTGTGCTCGCCCGCAGCCACGCGCTGCTGCATGAGGGCAAAACCCAAAGACGCATTCAGTCTGTGCATGCAGCCCACAGATCTCGCGGGGAACAGGGAAGGGCAGCCGGGCTGCTGCCCACTCTGCAAACGTGGCGATGGAGAAGAGAGGAGTGAAACCCAGGCTTGTGCTCGGTCCCTCGCAGCAGAACGGCTGCCAGCGTTTCTTCCCACAGGTGCCTCCAAACGGTTGCTGATGCCGGGCCCTGCACCCCCAACCCCGCACCGCGGCGGGCACCGGTGCCCGGCCAGACCTGCCCCCCGGGACCGGAGCCTGCACGGCACCAGCCAGAGCAGGGCTCGGGCAAAGGGCAGCGCAGGCAGCTGTGTGAGCAAGGTGAAACGGGTTTGCGCTGAGAGCCCAGAGAGCCCATTGATTTTCCTCCTTTTACTTTTTTTTCTTTTTTTTTTTTTTTTAGTGCTGAGATCTAATTTGAAGGCACTGAAACTAGTGCCTCAGGAGAAGTATGATTATTATAAACGCCTGTGGAGGTAAGCCATGCTTATAAGACTGCACCTGCAGGGACCACTCAGTGTCACCTCTCTGCACCGCACCTTGTGCTTGGATTGGAAGCCTGAATATTGGCATCTAATTGGAATGGATTTCCAGAACAGCAATAAGAGAAACTATCTAGAAAACTGAACATGTAGCACTAAGCTTTATAAATCCTAAAATGTATGGATAAACTGCCCATGCTGATGTTTCACAGTTATTGTATGGTTTTGCGTACTTGGAGCCATAGGGTTCGAGCCTCTCCTTACCCAGCGCCATCCCTTCAGGTAGCACCAAACTGATCTCTGACCGTCAGATGTACAGGGATTCCCCTCACCTCTGCATTCTCTTGGCCACCAATACTTAGCGTGGGCCTCTCATGATCTCTGGCAAGCAGCGCCTCTGCGCATCAGGTGAGAATGTCATTCCTTATATTTTGAATTTCCATCTTTGAACTCCCGTCAGCATCCCCTTGTCCCGTGCTGGGGAGGGGAGCGAGGGCAGCTCCTCTGTAGCCCTGGTAACACCTCTAATTGTTTCACACTCTTCAGACCAAGTTCCCAAGACCCTGGGTCGTCTCCCTCTGCTTTCGGAGCTCAGTCCAGCCCGGCAGTACCTTTCTGAGACACGCCGCACACCAGCGCTGCGCCCGTATCCAGGGAGGAGGGGACCAGGTACTCAGACCAGCTGGTTTAGTATTTTCTGTGCTCCTCTCATTCCCATCCCTCCGAGCCCCTGACATTTTGTTTGCCATTTGGCTTTGAACGCATGTTGTTCAAGGTCTCAGCCATGACCAGCTTTCCAAACCAACCAGCTGCATGCTGGGGAAGTTCTGGTTTTTAGAGCACTCATATTTATCAGCATCAAACTTCAGTAGCTATCACGTCATTCGTTCTTCTGCCTTGGCCAAATTTCTCTGAATTTCTTTCATCTTTTTGGAATTTAACTAATCTATACAACTGTTTCCTTTTCCAGGTGAGTAATTAATATATTAATGCCATTAGATTGAGTGCGTAACCATGTAGCACACCGCTTGTGACCCTTTACATTGATTAATAAAAGACTATCTACCACTTTTGTTTCCTTCCTCTTAGTCCATCTTATTGATTCATAATGCTACTGTATCTCTTACCCCCATTTTTATCTTGTTTCCTAAGAAATCCTGTGGGAAGACCTCATTAAAAGCCTTTTGAAAGTCTAAAAATATGTCAAGATATTCTCTTTTATCCATTTATATATTGGTAGGTTCAAAGTATTCTAACAGATTAATGAGACATGATTTTCCACAGCAGAAACTGTGTTGATTGGATGTGATCTTCAAGGTATTTTATCATTCTATATTTAATAAATGTTTAAACCATTTTGCTAGATACCTGTGCAAAGCTGAATAGTGTCTAATATCCTGGATTACACTTAGAGTCTTTTAAAAATGTATAACATACAGATAAAACCCCTCTGCTCTTCTTCCCAAAGGGAAAAACAGTGCAAATGTTGCTGCCGCGTGAATTTTTTTCTTAAATGCCGTGAACATCTAAATATGTGGCCTTTTATTTTCTCCCAAATCAGCTCCAGGATGAGACACAGTGAAAATGTAAATAAACTGTAAATTTGTCGTCTTCTATATACAGACATACTGCAATCCCCCAGGCAGCCAATTGGCGCGACTGCCCGCTGCAGCAGCAGCCCTGGGAGGGGGCTGAGAACATTCCCGGGGGTGGGAGGCGGGAGGCGGGAGGCAGGAGGCAGCCTGCAGGTGCCCTGCCTTTCCCCACCCGGACCTATCCAGACCCCCCCACAGACCCACCACTTAAACTTTGGGCACTTTCCACTTCCTTGGAGTTTGTTCATTTTTCCACGAGTTTTTATGAGAAATCTCTAACATTTTTCCCCGTTATTATTTTGCTCTAAAGATTAGCTTGTCAAAGTTTGAAGATTGAAACTATAAAACACTTTTTTTTCTTCTCTGTTGGAGAACAGTTAATTTCTTTAAAATGAATACCATCTTAATTACAACCCGCTGTTCATTATAAAACAAATTACTGTGAAATTATTTGTCCTTTCAGTTGCTTATGTCTCTGCTTTACAAAAATGGAAACTTCTTACAAAATTCCCTGCAGGCTTAGGCCTTTCCAGCACACCCAGTGCCTCCCGGCAGAGGGGACAAGGGCTCGGTGGCCTGTCCTGGTGGCACTGCCCTCGCAGAGGTGTTTGTGGTGGGGGTCTCCCACACCGCACCGCGGGAACCAGCCGGAGGTGCTGCTTGTGTCCCGGCTGGAGACAGAGGGATGAGTCTGGGCAGTTCCCAGAGCAGCTTCTGGGGACAGTGGAAGAGAGACCATCCCGAAGAGCCGTGACATTCGCTGCCAGGAGGGGACGAAGCCGCGGCACCCAGCTGGCAGCTCTGCCCTCCCGGCCCAGCCCCTGCCCCGCTTCCCCCCCACCACCGCTGCCCCGATGCAGGGCCCCCTTCATTACCGCATTTGGCCCAATTCTGTTTTCAACTATTGAAGCAACCAAGAACTAATAAATCAACCCAACTTCCGCTACAGCCAGAATGTCTTTTGAAAACGAAGCGTGTGCGCTCACATGTGGCGTGTGCTCCCAAGCTCAGAACACGCCGACACCACCTGCAAATTTTGATGTAAATGGAATAGGAGACAGTCCCTTTAAATGGGTAAGCAGGAGATTAAAAAAGGAAAAAAGAATGAAAGTTCCCTGCAGCCTAATCACATCTCTTTGGGAAATTCCTGCACCAGCCCAGCCGTGAAGCCAGCACAGATCAATGTGTCCCAGGGGATCAACATTTTACATATATATAAAAAATTGTAAACATCTTTTATGTATGCAATGTAATAACTACACTCAGCATCATGGGCTTTAAAAGCAAATGTTATGGGCAGTTGTATTGCAATAAAGTGGTTAAATGGGAAAGCTTTGAAGGGCTGATAATTTGTACTCTTTTCTTTACCGAACCAACTTATTCCTGTATGAGTATGACAAATTAAAACATTTTTCTATAGGAAGAAGTTTTCATTCATCAGGATTTTTTTTCCCCCACCCTTTCCACTTTCTGCCACATTTCAAGTTCAAAAAGAAGTTGGTTACAGACTTGATTGTGAAAAGAAGGTTGCAGATGCAGGGCAGGCAATACAGAATTGCCGGTTTGGGGCACAGAGGCGGCAGCGGCAGGGCCAGGGGGGCCACGCGCCGTCGCCCACCAGCGGGACGGCTCCCAGGGGCCGTGGATCAGGGTGGCTGGTGTGTCCATCCTCCCCACCGAGCCGCTGTGCTCCGGAGTGTCCCCAGCCCCGTTCGGTGTGTTCCTGCGCCACCCAGGGATCCACACACAGAGCACGCGGAGGTGCTGCTATTGAAATGCTCCTGAAACCGGTCGGACTTTACTCTGCCATATCTGGTAGCTATAAAACACTGTCTATGAAAATAGAAATTAATATTTTAAAAATGTATTAACCAATAAAATTAACAATCAAATGTTATTTCTGACTCACAAATAAAAACAGTGATGCGGGTTTGTGCTGTGCCACACTAACTACCGCTGTGGAAGTATTCTCCAGAGCCATGTCACGGTTCCTTCTGGACCAAGATCTAAGTGAAGCTGTGGGGCTGGTGCACTAAACGGACAGTAAATAATGCATTCACTGCCTTTAATTATTTAACAAGCACAACAGTGACCTGAGACAATTTAAAATATGTACAAAAATACAATATGGGAATACAGTGCTGTTGAAGGTGTGGGTTTTTTTGCACTGGAGACAGAAGTTCTCACTTTATTGAAACAGGCAGCGGCTCCATCCTCCCTGCGCTCCTCGGGAGCCTCAGCTCTTTCCTGGGGCTGAGACGTGATTTCACCCCCGCGCTCGCTTCGTGCAGAGTCTCTCTCTTGACAGAACACATGGGACTGATTATTTTATCTTATTTTATTATGCTTTGGGGCATGCTCCTTAGGGGATTGCATGCCCCCTTGTCCTTTTACTCTTGTTGGGGGTTTGCCCTTTTGTTGCAAGGTGAGCACCATCTGACGCCATGCACAGCACTGGCGTTCTGCGTTTAATAAGCAACAGAGAAATGCACCCGTTAGCATAGTTAACTTCAATTTATCCTCTGGGATTTGGCCCCAAGTTTTACAAAACGACAGGAGAGAATACGCAGTATCTGCTGCTGCTGCTTTTCAGCGCAGCCAGGATTTTTCTTGGGAGCACCTGAGAACTCTGCTGGCACCTGGGAGCCCTCGGAGGGAGCAGTGTTCCCTGTCATGGCCTCAGCCTGGACTGGGGCCGGTGCCAATCCGCAAGGATGGAGATGGCCCCGTCTGCCGTCCCCCCACCGTGCTGTGCCGGTGCCCCCCCGCTGCCTCCCCAGCCGGCCGGAGCTCCCTGCGCAGCCACCCTGTGCCCAGGAAGCCTTTGGGCAGGACGGGGGGTTTGGACACTGCAGAGTCCTCGGGCGGTGGGGACCGCGGCTACGGGACACCGAATTCCAGAGGGATTGTGCAGGGAGCGCAGGCGACGGGGCACAGCGGCGAGGGGCTGGGCACCCTTTGCTGCCGGCAGCGGTTGCAGCCCCAGTGCAGCCAAGTTCTGGAATAGACAACGGCGAATTAAAGGGAATTGAGATCCTTGTGGGGACTGAATGGTAGAAACTGCTCGAAAAGCCAGTGATGACGCAGTACGTGCGGCCCAGACACCACAACAGTTTAATAAGCTGTTTCTGATGGGTTGACGGATCTGAGAGCGGAGGCACCCGGATGGTTGCTGCGTCTTCCCTGGTTTTTGCAAATAAGCTGTAAATAATTTGTAAAGTGTTGGAATATTTGAGGAGAAACTGTCTTAGAATTTGTTTCCATAGGCTGTATCAGGGAATTTTAAAAAGTTAAGTGCTTTACATAAATAAGAGGAAATTAGTGTCCTAAGTCTTAAACTGGTACCAGCAGCTACGATTAGTCCTTCCAACTAGTACTGCCTTAACTGACAGATCGGATGATATGAAATTACTGCCCAGCACCAACCACGCTTCATATATAAAATCCCTTATTGTGATGAATGGAAAGAAAAACTTCCCAATATTACTGACTTTGGAAACGTTTATTAACAATTTGATAATACTGTATGTGGAGGCTTCATGCTCCTCAAATGCCTCCTTAGCTCGGAGCAGAATGATTTCCCTCCGTTTGCTTTTAACTCCCTTGCATTTATCTTGCCTGAGTGTCTCCACTGGATATTGTTTACTCTTTGGATTAGTAAACTCAGGATTAATTCCACTCTTTATTGCCGAAAGTGGCAGTAAATCCAGTATCAGGGAGAGCCAGGAATCTGCTTAGCTATGCTACATGACCCTTTCACAGGCAATAAAAATACACACCTCCCAGTACGGAGGGACAGAGCACTTAGAGGCACAGCCCGTGTCATTAGGGGATGGGTGGGCACAGAAGCCCCTGCTTAGCTCTTATTTTCATTAGAAATTATAGACGCTATAGGATTTTTGGGGTCTCTCAAGGGAAAATAAAACAAAGGGAAAAAGGAACCCCTCTCCTCCCTGCCCCGAGCCAGCCTGGCGGGGCTGCGGGTGGTTCCAGAGCGGCGTCAGGGAGCAGAGGGAGCAGGGGCTTCCCCCCAGCTCGCAGAAACGTTGGGGGCTGGCAGGAGCCCGGCACAGCCCTCATTTTGCTCTGAAACCATCCGGCATCAGGCAGGGAGGAAGCGGCAAGGGTTAAAGCAACAAAAGCCTGGTGCACTGCTGCTTCCCCAGCTCCCGCCTTGGTCGGGCTGGTTTTCTCCTGCTATTAAATCAGCCAAGAGGAATGCGGGGCCAGGAGCTGAGGAGAGCTTGTTGGAAAGGTTACCTAAGTGAACCACGCAATTTTTTTCCCTCAACTTTGTTCCATCTTAAGGTAAAAGGTTCATGCAGAGGGCTATAAATTCCTGTCACATTTTGTTGTAATCTCTCTATGGTTTTATTACTTAAAATGCTGCACTCTCGAGATGGGGAATTTTCCAGGGGTTTGAGGCTGACACGGAGCCACATTTATATTGTGCCGAAGCTCCTCTGGAGTCTCCTTGAGACATGTGGCCGGCAAGCCCGGCGTGAAGGCCTTATCAGTCACTCCACCACGGAGTCAGACCATGAATTATACGGGGAATGGAGGTGGCTCCGCGAGAGCGGGATTGCGGGCCGCCGGGTGACAATAAACATGTCCCGGGAATGTGTCCTCCATCACTCAAGTTCAGATAGCAGATCTGGACCTTAACTACAGCTCCCCATCTCTAAATCTCCCTGTGACCTGCACGGGAGATGGAGGTGAGTCTCAAGGATATCTGTCTGCAGGGAACTCGCAGAAGAAGTTTATAACTGGCGTGTGCCGCGGCCGCCGTCGCCCCCGGCCCGGAGCAGAGCAATGGCTCTGGCCGCGGAGCAGGGAGTGGGGATGTCGCGGGAGCCCTGCACTGCCCGGGGGGCCCTTCTCGCCCTCCGGGCTGCCCAACTGGCACCAACACACCCAACGCTCCGCCACGGGGTGCACAAGGGACCAGCACGCAGAGCTGGGCTGCAAAGCACAACTCAGCTTTCAAACGCTGGCAGAAGGCACAAAACTTTTCCTCACGACTGCTCCATCCATAAACACCTGGGTGAAGCATTGCTGGGGGTGCCCAAGCTCCGTGAGCCCACGGCTCAGAGCCGCTTGTGGGGGCCGCAGCACCGGGGTGTCTGAGTGAAGGGTATCCCAGAGGGGCTTGCTCGCCGTGCCCGGGCTCGCCATGCCACACACCGGGCTGGGACTCGCGGCTCAGGAGTGCTGAGGCCGGGTACGAATTCCCCGCGGTGTCCCAGCTCCGGTCCCTGTGCGGAGGCAAAGCGAGGGCACGCGCTGTCCCCGGGCGCAGCGCCGTGCTGGACACCTGGCCTTGTGCAATGGCAGAGACCAAGCGGCTGCCCACAGAGACAAGAAATAAATCAATTAAGCCTGTTCGCAAATTAAAATAATAATAAGAAAGAGTATAAATGCAAAGTGTTAATGAAGTAATGAAGGAAAGCGGCACGCTCGGTGCCACAACTAAATACAGCCATTAAAAACCATAACCTCTGTAAAATTTGTGATAAAATTACAATTTAATTTTATAAAGATAATTTATTAGCTAATACCTCATTGCACATGTTAATAGCTTGTGCTTAAATAATAGTAATCTTGATTGCTATGCGGTCATTAAACTATTTTTTTTCTACATACTGTTTAACTGACCATTTTGTATGTGGTTTGGGAAGAAAAAAGTAATTATTGAAGTCTTAAGCAGTGAGTTAATTTCTAATGAAAGGATAATTTTATTCCAATGATTTTACATTTAATTAACTAAAGCTACATGTAATTCGAAGTTCTAAGGCAGTGCTGATTCATTTGTGTATTGGACAGAAGGACAGGCCACACCAGCCCCCAGCCCGGCAGGACGCGGAGGATGAACCGAGGAGGCAGCGGCCGCCGGAGTGCGGGGCCGGAGCAGCCCCCGCAGAGCGGGTCTGGGACATGGGCTGCGGTTCCGTGCTGTGCTGGGGCGGAGGTTGGAGCTGGTAAGCGGGAAGTGACGCAGTGATAGTTTCAGTCCCTTTGAAGTGGCCGCTTTTCTCACTCTGAGGATTTTTGCACCGCAGGAGTTACGAAACAAGGATGGGAGGAGGTGGGATGGGGAGCGTGGTCCGCCCCGGAGCCCGTCCCCTGGGAAGTGCAGAGGGACGCTCTGGTGGGGCAAGTTCTGCCCCAGGTGAGGTCTCCTCCTGCACTGCCCATCTGAAAGCGTACGGCTCTTCCAGCTTGGAAAAAGCTGGAAAGTTGGGAAAAAAACCACTTCAGGTCAAATAAAAGATTTACTTTGGGGATGGACAAAGGAAAAGGACAAAACCAGACAGAAAATTGTGCTTTTGTCAGTCTGAAAATATTTGGGTTTGATAAATTCACCACCTTTTGCTTTTGATTCAGGTCAGTTTTTACACATACAAGTTCTCTGACATAAAATGCCAGAAAAATCCCCTAAAAGAAGCACTGAACAGCAAATAGTCAAGATCAAACTGTGGCATTTCTTACATCCCTCCCACCCTGTTCATTTTTACGCTGGGCTCACCCGCTGCCATTTCGCCAGCTCCCAGGAGTGCGGGGGCTCTGGGACGCTGCGCGCTGACGGTGCTGCGTGCGCTGCCCACGCTGCCTGCGCTGCCCACAGGTCTCGGCACGCACCGGGCACCGCCAGCGTGCGGCTGCCGGGGCCCCCGGCACGGACCGCTCCCATCGGTTATCTGCCGTACCGTGTAGGTGTTTCCATGCTGCAGGGGAAACGCTTGTCAGGTTATTGATAAACAACAGATCTGTGTCAGTGCAGATGCCTTTTTAATGGCATGTCCTGAGGTGCAGACATTAGGGTTATATCCTCCTGCCTGCCAGCGAGCTGCGCAGCCATCACTCCTCCTCAAGCAGAGAGAGGGCTGCCACCGAACCTGCTTCCCCTGCCTTATTAATGCATCTTCCTTTCGCTAATGCAGACAAGAAGAGACAAATCTGGAGCCCTGTGCCGCGGTGGGCTGGGGAGGGCTGCGCTGGCTGGGGGCGGCCGGGAGGACCAGCACAACATCACCCCAGTGAGCTGCGGGAGAAGTTTGGGCGAGGAGAGGGCAGGGTGGGGGATGCTCGGGGTTGGCGACGAACACCGAGGACAGTGTTTGGTTCGGGTACCATCACCCCGAGTGCCTGCCGAGGCTGTAAGCAGGACAGCTCACCCCACCATGGAAGCTGTAATACTTAGTGTGTCCCATCTTGGGGCAAAAGCCGACCTTTGTACTGCTGATGGAAAAAAATATTCTGAAAATGTTTCATTTAGGATGTAATTTGGAATCTAATATAGTTAACATTTCAATTCTGATAATTTTCTCCAAACTATATTTCCAAAGAGAAACTTCAAAAAGTGCCCTACCCTTTTCCAAACTAGTGGTAAATTTTAAAACAGGTCTTTGCCCGCCCCCCCCCAGCTCCCCGGGCTCCTCGGAGAGTTTCGATGTGTGCGTGAACACGAGGTGTGCCGTGCCTGAGGTGGTCACATAACACTGAACTGATTAATTATCTGTGTTGATATTGCTGTCTGCTCCAAAGGTGTTGAGAAAGGCCGTGACTGAAAGTTACCTCCCAAAATAAAAGTTTAGGTTCTGCTTTCTGACTTGCACCAGGGCTCCAGGAGCCCAACACACCTACAGAAACACGGCAGTTTAATCCAGCCCGGACCGTGCACAGCACAGGTGAAATCTCCACCACGCTCAGGACCAGCTCAGGTCCCTCTGCCCTGCGCAGGCTCCTGACATACCCACCTCCGACAGATTATCGTCCTGGGATTATTTTATTTTTGGTGCACCTCCAAAGTGCTCATTAGCTGAATGAAGAACTACTCATGAGAAATGTCCAATCAGTCTTCAAGGGCTGTTGAAGTCTCTGTGCTTGACGCCCCTGTAATGGGAAGGGAGATCCCAGTGCTCTCAGCCCCGCGGGACCCCTGGCACCCCCCGGTGCCGCTGCTGCCGGGGGTCGCTCCCCACCAGGGACCCCTCGCCCTCGGCACAGCCATCCTGCAGGGCCACAGAGCAGGACGATTCGCTCTTGTCGTGAGTGTGCCCTGATGACTTAATTATTTATGAGGAATGTTTTATCCTGGCTTTCAAACTAACGCAAACAGATGTTGCCAGACCAAAATGTCTCTTTTTGCGAGATCTTGATGGATAGTCACAGTCGCGGAGTAACGCGGCATTACAGGCAGCGGTCGTGCCTGCGTGTCGGTGGGCTGCAGGGCACCTCTCCCCGCTGAAGGAAGAGCCCCTTCTGCTTGCCCTTACCTTATTTGCAGAGCCCCTGTCCTACCTCACCGTACAGCTCGGCTCCCCTGTTTACTGGACTTGGCTGCATGACGTGCCTGAAGGCAGCAGGGACCGGGGCTGGGTGGCGTGTGAAGCCCGGCGGGTTCACACCCCTCGCGTCTCCTGCCCAGCGCCCCCGTAGCCACTCGCCCGGGCCGGGCCAGCACAGAGCCACGGGGGTACCAGCGGGCACCCGCTGCCCTGCCGCACCGCCCTCCCGTTTCCATGTCGGAATGAAGGTGCTGGTCTCTGATGGGAGCACCAGACAGCTGGTATTTCAGGATCTGAAGCAGCTCAGCTTTGTTCATGCTTTTAATCCTTCAGGTAGGTTTTGTTTCCCTCTTCCCGAACAGTTGCCGTTGTCTCGGTTGCTGCAGCTCCCAAAAGCAGGCGGGTGTTTGTGCTGGGCCGCGTACAGACACCTACAGAAGTGCGCCCAAATAACAGAGTTTATTTTGCATGTCTTAGTACATCAGCTATCGAACGCTCCTGCCCATAGACAAGCACTGAGGTTAGGAGCACTCGCCCGCTCGTCAAGGAGAAACAAACCCATGCAGCTTATCTGACTAATCACAACTGGACAGCAGGGCTCTAATTTAAAATATTCATGATTTAGCCCAGAGTAAACATTTCTCAAAAATATATTAGCTGCAGGAATATTAGCCCTGGGAGTCGCAGGGAAACCAGGAACCTTACCACATCGTGCATCGACTGCTGCAAAAGATTACGATTCTTTAAGAAAAATCTCTCATAGCCATGGTTTACAGGTTTTAATATTCTGCCCATTTCCACAACCAAGCACCACCCTTGGAGCACACATGCAAATAGCAGGGGAGAACTGAGAAAGACAATAAAACTGGAAGCAGCCTTTGGAAGGGCAAATAAATAATTTGATTGCAACGTGAAAGTGTTTTCCGGTTTGATGGGCATTTCCTTTTCATTGAAAATAAACCAGGCTAAATGGCTCAGTGGGTCCCGCGCACCTAAAAATGGGCCCAGCTAGCTTGTGCTCTCACTAACAGCGGGTATCACGGAGGTACATAAAAACATAGTTTATTGTTAAATTAAGTGTCCTGTTCTTGAAAACAACCCTTAAATTTAACATTCCAAGGCTGCTGCTGTTTATTTGCACTCTCGGAGCACTCTCGGTGCTGTCCACTCAACTACTTGAGAAATACATTGTAATAAAAATAAATGGACAGTTTGGGTTTCTCTAAAATTAAAACAGGATATACAGCAGCCTTGCACTTCTATGCACTGAGGTAGTCTGTGATAAAGTCACATTGTGTCAGAGATGGCAAATTATGTATGCTAATTACTTACCGGAATTTCAGATTTGTCCTTACCATAATTAAAAAGGTGTCACTTTATTAGAATAGGGCTGGAATGATGGGGCTTGGAGCAGTGGAGGAGATTTCTGGTTAGAGATAATTACCAGTGATGTATTCCTTTCCCTCACTGCCATTTTTGCTGCATTCCCCCCATTACCGGGTAATGGATGGTAGCGTGTCTGCCTGCGGAGCTGGGCTCCCGGCGCGGGGGTGCCACGGCGGGACCTCGGGCCATGCTGGCGCAGGGGGCCCGGCCCAGCGCCGGGTCTGCTGCACATGCTGCTGCAGGTTGCACCACGGCAGCACCCGGGGATGCCACGACGGGGAGGAGGAGTGGGGTGAGCCCTGTCTCGGGGTGTCCCCTCTGCCCACAGCATCACTCCATAACTTCCCCGCAGATGGGTTATGGCTGCTGGCGCCTCCACACGCCGCCCTCCCCAGGGAGGGGACCCCGCGCCCCGCAGACCCCAGCTCCATCCGCTGGGGACTGTGGGGAAGCCACAGAACTGCCCCGGGTTAGAGGAGGGGTGGACGTGCTCCGCAGGCCCCGCAGCCCCCGTAGCAACCCCACAGCCCCCCGCTCCCGGCACCACTTTGAGCAAGGGTCCGGGTCCACACCAGCTGAAGCCTGCGCTAAGACAGACACATTATTTATATGCATTGTAATATCTTTCTGTTGGCAGAAGAGACTTGAACCTGTCGAGGGCAAACTCAAGTCTCTCCCAGGGCCTGGCAAAAGAAAATAGCAGCATTTAACTGCGATGAAAGTCACAGCGTAAACAGGGGCGCAGAGAGAATAATTGCATGGCTGGAAAGCTGGGCTCCATGTTATCATTACACATTGAATTCTTGGTCTGTAAGTACAGGGATGGCGTTAACCCCAGCAGAAGATGAAGGTTATAAAAGAGGCATTACTCGGAAAGGTCAGCAGGCTATTCAAACATGGTGCAGATGCAATACAAAGATTCAATACCGAGAGCTATTTGCAGTGGCTTGGAGAGGCAAGAAGAGTGGGAAAGGCAGACACTTGCCCATTTGCTACAGGGACTGGGAAGCTCCTCGTGCAGCAAACTGGTGACCAGAAGACGAGGTGGGCCCAGCCCCAGTTCAGCCCCGCTGGCACCGTGGTGTTAATGCGCCGTGCCGCTGGCCGCAGCGGGGCTCTGCAGTGCGGGTCCGCAGCCCACGCCGCGCTGAGCTCGAAAGGCAGAGGCGGCTTTTCTGTCTCGGTACCACCGAGGTCTGGCTGCCAACTGTCATTGATCCGGTCTGTAATTCAAGATATTTGGACAGTTAATGCATTTTTTTCTTTTAGGAGAGACATCTCTAGGTTAAGCGCTGTACTGCAGCCCGTACACTCCACGTCTGGGGTATCCACAACACAACAGCTCTTATGGTTGATGGAGAGACCCATCAGACTCTACATTTTTATAAAAGATTGTTTGGTTAGCTCATGAGACAGTGTCGTTATTGCCAAAGGGTTCTGCTCCCCAAGCCTGTGCTGAATATTGTATTACTTTGCCATGCTCAGAAACTAAAATTACAACAATTTAATTTTGAATATGGTGGCATTATTACCATTTGTATTTGCCATTTCATAAGACTTTTCATTTCAACTGCTTTGCTTTCCTGTCAAGAGGAAAAACCTTCAATCTATCGGCTTTTACCAGAGAGAGAACTGTGCCGGAATGTAATGCAGTATTGTATATTTCTTCTCTAATGCTCTTTTGAACAAAATCATCTATTTCATCAACAGTATATCAGCGGTGACCAAAGACCATTAAATAATGCATCTCACTCAGGAGCAGTGGAGCAGGGAAAGGGCTCTGACCTGTTTTAAACCTTATTACTTTCTTGCATTATGCCCCTCACTGCAATCTTTTTGTTTAAGTGATTTCAGCTGAGGCGTTGCTTCCTGCCTTAAAATACAAGGCAGACATGTTATTTCTGAAGTGGTTGGTAGACTCAGCCTCAGCATTTCCCATTCTACACCAAAAACAGCCTCTGTGTATTAATCTTTGTTAACCCCGCCAAATACACACACACACGTGTGCGTGTCAGGAGTCTGGTGTGAATAACATCCCTCTTTGTTTTGGATTTCACCTGCAGAGACTTTCCATTTTATTTGGACTTGTGGCTTTACTTCCTAGCAAATGTTCGGGGCTTGCAATTAGCAATCGCAGGGTTGGTAAAGCATGCAGGGAAATCAGTCTGGAGCGGAACAGCCCAGAAAAAGAAGATACAGTCATAACAATGAGAGGAGGTCAGGACTGGTGCTGCGGACTGAGATGGAAGGAACACGGCTGCAGTGAAGAGTTAATTGATTCCCTGTAGCCCTCGCGCCGGCAGGAGCATCGCAGCACCAGGAGGAGCCGGCCATGGTCAACGTGAGCAATGGATGGTCTCCCCTTTCTCCCCAGCGGAGCCCTGTGCCCGGGCACCTCTCGGCTCCTGGAGAGGCTGGTCCGGGGCTGGCTGCGGGTCTGCAGAGCGTGGCTGTCCCCATGCCGTGGCAGGAACCCCCTCTGCGGGGGCTGAGCATGGTCCCTGCCTGCTGGTGCCCGTGCAGGGTCAGCCGCTGCCGCAGTGCCCAGCACTGCCCGCCCTGCCTGCAGCACAGCCAGAGCTCGTGGTCATGCCCTGGGACAGGGACGGGGACAGGGACAGCCCGCCCCAGAGGTGGCTCTTGCTGCTGCCTCACCAGCCCGTGTCTGTCCCCCCATCACTAACACTCTGCATGGAGAAGGTCCTTCCTCTCGCAGATGACGGCCAGGCCCTGCTGTGCCCATCCCCGCAGGGACCTCCATCTGCAGCTCCTCCGCTGGGGTCTCTGCTGAAGGACAAAAGGTGGCACGGGGATGGCTCCGGGAGGGGGTGGCTGCTCCGGGGGGGTGCAGGGGGACCCACCTGCACTTTGCTCATGGACAGAGACTGTGCGGGCGATGTGGGGGACGTGTCACGCCGGTGGACAGCTCGGCTAAGGTGCAGTGCGGACAGCCAGGGTGTGGGTCTTGCTCTCCGCTGGCCCTTGTGAAGCACAATCCCCCACCAGCCTGCGAGGAGAAAGCCTCAGAGACTTACAATTACATTTTCTCACTAGTCTAATGAGGTGAGAGACAGACAGAGGAGAGAGTTCCCTGGGCTAATTTTCCAGCCAGCAACCGCTGCATTGCCCCTGTACTGCGAGAGGCAGAGGGAGAAATGACTCTTCCAGATTAGAGGCTCTTGCTGAAGGCATTTCGGAGCATATTCCTCCAGGACACTACAGCAAAAAAATGAAGATGACAAACCATTTTACCATGTTCAGCTGGAATGAAGTAACCCAACAAGAGAATTGTGTGGTGCTGGGGCTGCACTGACCGGGAGGGAGCACGGAGGGAGAGCGGGGAGCAGCATCTGGCCTGAATCATTACACAGGGTGCTTTCCTCGAGCGAGGCAGACAGCAGGTCAGCACCTGAACAGGGGGAGGAATTAGCTGTAAGAGGGAAGGAGCATTGCATTTGTCTCCCCAGCTAGGGAACAATTTGTTATCATGAAAATGTTAGCAATGGAATAATCACCGCCCAGGGGAGCAGCACTGATCTCCAGAAGGCAGGCGCTGGAAATAGAGCGCTCTGCCTTCCTCCCAAGCACGCTGTGGCCTTCAAAGCGGAGAAACCCCAGAATTCCCTTCTCATACGCGCAGGGAACATGGGAGGGAGGACTCTTTCTCCGTTCATGCCCTCTGTGGTCTTTGCACTGGAGTCAGGTCAAGGTCAACATTTGACTCCTTGGAGGTTCTCGGATGACTTCAGCTGAGCCCAACCGTGTTGTGTGCTCCTCTCGCCTTTCTGGTTTCAGTACACCAAACACGCGTCTAGGATGCCAGAATGGACCTGAGAAACCTGAACTTTCTAATCTGGGTCTAAGTCAGGAGGAAGAGTAAATGAAACCCCTCGTCCGTCATGGCAACGTACGTGTGTTAGCATGGACATGCATTCGCATGAATGTGCGACTTTTAATCAAACCAGAACCTAAACAAGATTGAAACTTCCTCATTTGACTGACAAACCCAGCTGGTCTGATTTGTCCCTCGCCATCCTCTGAAGAGTTTGGAGCTTGTAGTTGTTGGGAGAATTAGTTTTAGCCTGAGGTTAGGTCTTGGTTCAAAGGGTGTATGCAGGAGGCACCCCTGCCTCTCTGTCCCTTTTGCTGTCTGCACACCTCTGCTCTGCTCATGCAAACTAGCGAGAGGTCTGTCAAATATCAAATAAGAATTTTGTTGCTGAAGCTCTTGGAAAATTGACAGGTAGCATGCAAGCAAACATTAAATCAATAACAGCAAATTTCCCCTGGGAAACTTGTAGTGTTTTCTCATCAAAATCTTTAAATCCTTAAAGAAACCATAAAAGGTTTACACACCTCGCATTGGTTAATCTGGTTACCTCTGCATTGCTCAGTGCAGGCTGATCACCGAGCAGCGAGTGTAATACCCAGTGCTGATCACCGAGCAGTAAGTGTAATACCCAGTGCCCCACGCTCTGATGTATTGTAGCTTTGTTAGTCACTGTGGCTCCTTGGTAAATTCATTTGGAGTCCTCCGGGGTTTTAAATCTCTCATTTGGCCAACAACGAGGTCTGAAAAGATTGCAGTTCATTTCGACCCACAGTGGATGGAAGGCTCATTTACTGGCTGCAGGCAACTCAATCAGGCTGGCCGCTGATGAGTGAGTGACTTGTTCAGACCGCTAGTCAATATGTGTCTGCTGTGATAGAATGTCAGCATCTGCTGGCTGCTCCTGTCTCCCACTGCTCTGGCTTTTTTCATTTGGTCTGATCAATGTTATTAAAAACACCTAGGAGTTCCTTAACTGCTCTGCCACTTGAGGCTTTTCTTTCTTTCTTTTTTTTAAACACAACTGTGTATTATCTGCAAACATGTGCAGATGATGTACATGGATTGATTTTTCACACTAACGTACAGTGTGTGGGACAGTGCGTGTGTCTACGTATGCTCAGGCACGGGACTCTTATACAGGACATGGCTTTACAATTACATCACCCTGGTTTGATTTTTGTGTGTGTGTTGCCCTGAAGTAGCTCAGACTTAGAGCCTTTTGCAAACATCTAGTAATTACTATTTGTGATTAAATCTTCAAATGTAAGCATGCAAAAAACAATACACCTTCCCTAAAATTGAAGCTAGAATTCCCAGGTGGAATCAGTAACACCCCACGGACACCTGTATGTTAAAAATCAGAGTGTTACTCCAAGTAAAGGGGAGATACAGCTTAGGTAAATAAGCACAGGGTTAAAATCCCTTTACGTGACAGGTCTGAACCACAAACCCCATTTGCATTGCCCTTTGGCCAGCCCACCCACTCTCTGCCCAGCAATCCATTTCCTGGGGGACTAATGACACACCATGGCACAGGCAGGTCAGCCACCAATTACGTAAAAAAAGGAAGCAGAAAACAGATACACTGCTAAATGTTTAAATCTGTCTGCAAAATGTGCACGTTCCTGCAGGAATTGCACTTTCCCGTGGTGGAGGAAGGAGAACGCCGTGTCCTTTGGGCAGCCCCCCGGCTTCGCACTGCCCAGAAGTGAGGAAAAAGATGACTCTAAAGACTTTGAATGATACCAACCTCTGCTGCCCATCCATATTTGCACTGCCAATGGATGTTCCTCCTTCATAGAATCACAGAATCATAGAATGGTTTGGGTTGGAAGGGACCTTAAAGCCCACCCAGTGCCACCCCTGCCCTGGGCAGGGATGCCTCCCACCAGCCCAGGTTGCTCCAAGCCCCGTCCAACCTGGCCTTGAACCCCTCCAGGGATGGGGCAGCCACAGCTGCTCTGGGTAACCTGGGCCAGGGGCTCACCACCCTCACAGCAAAGAATTTCATCCTCCACAGACACAAGATCACCTAAAACCTTGACCATCGCTGTGCTCCAGCTTGCTCAGCGGCGGGTGTGCAGGACTGCTGGTGCTGGGGACGTGGCCAGCAGCCTGCGGGAAGCCCAGTAAGCGCCGAGCTGACCTTCTCTTCTGCTGTCCCGCTCTGCAGAGGGGCCGGGCAGTGGCTCGCCCAGCTTTCCCGGGCCACTCTGTGCCTGTGTCACACAAAGGAGAGGCAAGGTGATCTGCTGTGACCTGAGGACATGCTTCAAAATCCTCCCGTGCTTTCCTCCCTACCCCCTACCTCGCAATACGGCATCCAAAATAGATACCAAGAAATGACCTGCCAGGAAAAAAATGGAAGCCTATAATTATGTTATTGAAAAACTGCTCCATACTGTATTATTTAAGGTTATTTTATTATGATGTTGAGATGAGTTTCTTAAAGAAGAAACTCTGGTTTTATTGCACTCCTCTCCGAGAGAAGCCTTGGGTGATTTGATAGCCTATTTGAACAAGAGGGATGCTTTACGAGCCCCTATAAAAACTGATGACCCCACTCACATTTGTATTTAATGAAATAAGGAGGAGCTTTGGTTATGTTTTCAATAACCTTCACTGCTATTTCAAACCTGCCTCAAATAAGAGCCGGAATCTGCATGTTTCTGTGACGAGCCCCAGCTGTCCTTAAGGAGCACGCTGGGGGTTCAGCCTGGCCAGAGACCCGTCCTACCATCCCTTCTGTCCCCTGCGGTGACACTGGCAGGGCTGTGCCCTGGAGATGGTGGTGATGGGTCGGGTGAGAAGTGCTGTCCCATCGGAGGAGGGTGGCTGGGAGGAAGATCAGACTGGGAGGGGGGCTCACGATCCTCATTTGCCTCAGCCTCCCCAGGCACCAGCACAGATTTTATTTCTGAGTAACTTCCCACACACGAAATCAGGCTTTTTCATTACACAATTTTGGTCTGTCATCAAACATTAAATCTCTCTGAAAAGTTCCAGTGCTTGGATCCTTCCCGTTAGATTAAATAATTGCCGCTGCGGGAAGGATCAGAGGCTGAGCGTCTCCAGCTCCTGGTGTGAGATGAGCCCAGTGCCCGGCTCGGGACCAGCCTGCACCGCAACGCAGCCGGTGGTGGGGGGGACAAGCAGGTCCCGGGCACTGGGAATGTCGTTGGGGTGGTGGGTGTCTCTCCCACACTCAGCAGCTGGCCCTCAGGAGGGGGAGGCACAGCCCAGACCGATGATCAAAATATTTAGATGGAAATAAGCGTTTCCATGAGCAGGTGCCCCGGCGGTTCCCACGCTGACAGCGTATGGGGACACAGCTCCACGCACACAGCAGAGCAGCTACTTCTCTTACGGTCTTCTAAAAAGTAAGGCCTAATTAACTTTAATCAATGGGATTTTCTCCATTGAGTTGTACAGATTTTGACTGCTCCCTGCAGCCAATACACAGCAAGGTTAATTTAAGATGAATAAAAAAGAGAGAAAAACCTGTGATGGGAAGGGAGGCTCTGGGACAGGCGCTGGGATGGGGCGTCGCTGGTGGCCACAGAGTCCCCAGATGCTCTACGGCTGCGGGAGCCGCGTTCTCTCTCGGGGCTCAGAGGTGAGGAGGGGGAACCTGGCAGGGTTTATTAAAGCACATCCCAGCCCTCCGACTTCCATTTGCATTCACAGTTTGATGTAGATGCCACATAAGCAGATGCCTATGAATAAGCTAGAACAGGGTTATAACATCCTCGTGGTGGAGTGATTCAGTGTAATGCCTCAGCAAGCTGTTCTTTAATGGGCTGGAAGTCTTATTTTTACGATCATTGGAACGTAAAGGGTCAGAATCTTAATCTTCTAATACTGTGTTTTTAACAACATTTACACTTTAACATATTGAAAAATCTCATCGCTTTCTGCCAACCAGCATGACAACACAATTCAAATCGATCAGTGCAGCAGTATATTTAGGTATTTTAAACATAAGTCAACCTGGCTGAAATATTTTTTTCACTTCCAGTACTTCTTAAAACCTAGGAGTTTCTAACTTTTATGTTTCTTACTTAAGCCTTTGGAGTTCAGTGGAGTCTCCCACCTGAATAATTCAGCAGCATCAAAGAAAGAACAGAAGCGGAGGTTACGGTCTGGCATCCAGCACAGACACGATGCTTTATGGCCCATTGGAATGGGGCAAACCAGTACCTGAGGAAAACAGAAAGTTTGCAAATTGTCTGCAGGTATGGAGAGAATGAAATCATGCATCACCCTACAACACTAAGTGACAAGCAATGGGAACACATCAGGAAGAGAAGACGTTTTTGTTTCCATAAAACCTTTGGGATTGAAGGGGAAATAGTTTTCAGAGTTTACAAATCTTACACAAAACATGCAGCCCAGTGTGCAGGAGTGACTTCTCCTCCCAGAATAAATGGATTAGGTTCATTTCTGGAATGTGGAGGGGTAAAAAAAAGAAAGAAGTGACTGTGGGAGCTTCCTCATTAACGATACCTTCCCTCGCAGTGTCACACTCTGCTCCTTTTCTGTGCCCCTTTTCCTTTAATGTGTCCCCCCAGCCCTCTGGGCTGCGTGTCCACGTCCAGGCTCTCCGTCTGGGTCGTGCCGTGTGGGGTGTGGGACCTCGGCCGGGCCCCTTCCCACAGCCGTTGCTTTGCACTGAGACACCGGGGCCTCACGTCTGATTTTTTATTTCATGAAAAGCTCCTTAACCAGTTTTACTGTTTTCTGGACGAGATTTCTCTCTGGTCCCACGTAAGAAGGGAGCTGGGCATGTGGGCTGAACCACGATGATTTGATTCATGGGCTGAAATCATCATTGAACAAGTGTCACAACATGGCATTAGATTAAGAACTAAAGTGATGGTCTATGGTGAGCCTGTTCATTAGTATTAATAGAGCTTAATTAGGCACAAGCATGGTGTTGCAGGGAAATGTGAAGGTGGCTGCAGTTTCCATGGTGGGGAAAAAAAAGGTGTTATTCATTAAAGGTGAAAGTCCCTATGCCTTGTGCCTGTCTCTGAACCCCAGCAGAATTCCGGCTGGGGACGTGGCCCCGCTGCCCCAGAAGAGGGAGGGAGTTAAGGACTGGGTCGAGTTCAGGAGCCAGAAGAGAGGACTGGAAAGTCCAGACTAAAGCCAGGCAATGAAACCCCTCATAGAGGGGACTCTCTCGCAGGGACATCCGTTGTGACAGAGGAGATGGCGTGTCAGATCAGCTCTTCCAGCCCTGGGGAGGGGAGCCAGGAATGAAGGGAGTTCCCGAGATCCATACTGGGAGAGAGACGAAGGGACAGAACAATAGGTGCCTGCAGGAGCGAATCTCCATGTGGCACTGGACCAGCGATGCAGGGGGCTCTGCCAGGGCTGGGGCTATTTTGCAAACACACATCCATGGATGCATTTTGTGCTTTTGTAACGATTTCAGTTGTTTCCTTATCTTTGGTATCCTCCCTCTTGCACCAGTTCACTTCCATTCATGCTGCTCTTTGCTTTATGGTTCTTAGGTCATTGTGCATCTCTCTCCATTTGGCAGCATTAAATTTTATTTACCATATGTCCCTTCTGCTACAAAGATGATAAAATCCTTTGGATTTTTGTTGTTGCTGTTGCTAGCTCATTCGGCGCTCACCTCCATTTAGTGTCCTCGGCAAGTGGAGCTGATTTGTTGTTGGTTTTCCGTCTAACAGAGGTCCAAGCTGGGACGGCTGCCAGGCGGCACTGCAAACCTGCACTTGACTCCTGCTTTTTTTTTAAAAGCACTTTGCCAGATACCATCCCCTCAGGAGGTCTACTTAACACCTCTGTGGTGAGAGAGAGCATCATATGGACCTTTGGCAAAAGGACCAAGAGAACTGCCAAGAAAACCCTTTGTACATGGTTATTTTTCATATTTTGTTCATATTCTGTTGAAAATATCTCCCCTTGTTGATTATACCAATCAACACCATTATACCTGGGGTTAATGTGCGTTTCAAGCAGCCCATGACTGCAGAGAAGTGGAAACAAAACCCAGGAATAATACCCAGGGCCAGGTGGACTTTGCCCTTACCCTGCTCTTACCTTGGGGGGCGGGCAGCCACGGGAGGCACCACGCGGCTGCGGGGAGGCTGGTACAGACTGGGAGGAAGAGAAATGCCCCTTTGGACGCCATGGAAGAACTTCTGGCCGCCAAAGGCACAGAGTCGGGGAGCTCCGGCATGCTGCCTCCTGTTTCTGCAGCCAGAGATACATCTGCATTTCAGGCTCTGCATTCGCTCAGCAAAGGCAATCTCACCCACTTTTTACCAAAGCTCGTACTTCCCTCCTATTATGTTTAAATTAAAATGCAGCAGACCATTTTAGCACTCATGAATGAGTGAAATGCAAAATGCTGGTACATCGGGCTTTGCTGCTGCATGCAAATATATCTGGAAACAATGGATTAAGATTGTTTCCACCTTCAACCACATCAGGAGGAGATTTCGAGATCCTCTGTGGACTACTAATACTTACTTCTAGAAGTCTTTTAATGTTCAGTCACTGAAGGGGCAGGGTTTGAGATGCAGATAGCTCTCCTTTTAACAAAATAATAATAATCTCTCACTTCTGTAACATCTTGCAATTCAAAGGGTCTCAAACCAAGGCCCTCATCTTTCTGAGAGCATCACACAGCCAGAGCTCGGAGCCTGAGCCAAGGCGTGCTGAAATCAGAAGGGCTCTGCATGGACCGCTGAGCCCATTTGCATGATTGTCTTGCAGGATAAGGGCTGAACTACCGTGTCCCAGCCGCCTTCCGTTGACTTTTTCTCCCCAAGAATGGCATATTTCACAAATGCTGCCACTGAAGTGCTGTTTTTGCTGGGTTAGGACACTAGAAACTGAAGCTCAGAACTGCCACTGCACAGCCCCAGGCTGCCATGCCCGTGCTGCTGTGGGCTCTCCCCTGGTGACACTGCAGCGCCCGAGGTGCACGTCAGCCCCTCTGCCGCCATCGGACTTCACTTTGCCTGACCCAGCGAAGCCTGATGTGCACCAGGTAGAGGTGCCGAGGGCCAGCGGGACGGCTCTGGCCCAGCGCGGGGCAGGGCAGGGACCTCGGTGGGGCGGCACGTGTCCCCAGAGCGGCTGGGGAGGTGCCACCGCCATCAGCCCACGCAGCGCTCCTGCCGCCCTGCCTGAGCCTGTCAGCCCCTGCCACCTATCTATGGAGAACCAGACTTGAAGAGAGCTCAAATTAAAGGTAAGTAATTTCCTTTTTTCCTACCTTGAAATTCCTATTGATTTCCTACCTAAATAGAAATTCCCATTGATTTCATGTCTGTTCATATTAGTATGTTACATTGTCACCTTTTGTTTGCAATATTATGTTGTTTTACGTGTTGGTGTGTTTTTGAGTGTGTTTGGCAGGGCCGTGTCCCTGTGATGTGCACACCCCACGCAGGTGCCTCGCTCCAGCCCACGGCCAGACCATGCGGCAGCTCCTGGCCTCCGCACGGAGCCGGCCCCGGTGGGATGCCTGGGCAGGGAAAGAGGCGATTCATGCACTTGCTGCGGTCGCTGCAGGGGGAGCAGAGGAGAACCGCAGCCCCAGGACGGGCTGAACCTCAGGTGCCGGCACCCTGTGCTGCTTCACACCCCGTTTCTCTGCTGGCAGAGGTTCTGGGCTCTCCTGTCACCTCATGTCATGGCCAAGCCAGCGCCGGCACTGGGGAGCTCAGCCAGGACTCCTCACAGCGCTGCTCTGCTGGCCCTGCAGGGGTTATTTTTCTAGCGTTTCCTCATGAAAGCTGCTTTCTGTTTAGAAATCCTGTAGCTAACAGCCTGTTGTGGTCTTCACATCTCCGCTGGTCAGACAAGTATCTTCCCCCTGTCCCCGGCGTCCTCTATTTCTCACACCTCACTGAGCAGGCACCGCCGCGCCGAGACCTCTGACCGAGTTGTCAAGGTGACGGGTGCTGTTATCCTAAAGTAGTTATTTCACATACATGGTATTTTGTCCCTTGCTTTTATTGAAATACAGAGGAGAGACCAATTATCTTCCTAATGGTTTGTACAGCTTCCTCCTCCTTTTAAATGGGAGTTAATGATAAATGGTTGGGGCAGGGTGCTGGTTTTGCCCAGGGAGCTCTCGGGTGTCCCCTGCTTTCCAGGTGTCCGGGGACATGGGGCAGCTCCTCTTGCATGGCATTACCACCAATTTTCTCCTCCTCGCTCAACTCATGCAAAATTAAAACATTTTCCTAAATGCCTGAGTGCTGAGCCCTCCGTCCCACAGGCGGTGAGGTTTTCAGGGGTGCCAGCAGCGTGTGGGGCTCCTGGGGGGTCGCTGTGGGAAGGGAGGGCTGTGGGCAGCGGCGGGGGGGACGCTGGCGTGGGATGGGGTCCCTGGCTGTCTCCCGGCCGGCACAGTGCTCAGCCGCAGCCCCCACGGCCGCCTGGCACTGCCAGTCCGGTTTGCACCGCGGCAGGTCCAGCCTGTCCCACGTGTCCCTCCTGGGAAGAGGCACATAAAAATGATGATATTATGCCAGTGTTAAGCCAATTAATGAGGAAGAGGCACTTTTCTGGGGCAGCACGCTCCTTGCTAAGGTGGGGAACAGTCAAACTGGCCACTCTCATGTGGAAGCACAGTCAGAGAGTGGTTTGTAAAGGCAGCCGGGGGTTCGAGCGGACTGACCTCCCTCCCCACTGGCTCCCCTCTGCTGGGCACAGACTCCCATGTCGTATGGGACAGACCTCTTCCCACCCGGACTTGAGTTTCATCCACCGATTCCCGCGCTGGGAGCCCCTGGAGCTCCGCAGGCTGCGCGTGTGCAGAACAGGGGCTGCCGAGACAGCTCCTTCCCTCTCCAGCGCTATTATTGATGTGATGCGTCTCGGTGGATTAGTAACGGATGTGGTATAAGCCAGAGGGTTTCTTTTGCCTTCAAGCCTGCATTACCCCGTCAAGAACAGAGGTTTCACTGGCACCTGATAAGTCACATAAAACAGATAAATACTTGGGAGATACTGTATTTGAACACAATCGGTCTTGGCAGTGACTTGATCTCCGTGTAACAGCCTGGCATGTACCTGCAGGTTTTCCTTTTGCAAGGCGAATGCAAGTTGCGCTGGAACAGATATGGATTTGAATTATGTAAGGCAGGAAATTGTGCGTCTCCATGTCATATTCCAAGAGGAACCTGCAATTTCCCCACCGCAGACCCATGAAAGCGGGGACATTAACTCGGGTGCTGCTGAGGCGCTTTGCTATGTAACGAGGACTTCATCTCTTCCTGCACCCAGGCCGCAGGGCTTGCCCTTGGCGCCCGATGTTCTGGTGCCAGCGTAACACAAAAGCCTCAAAACAAAGGATCCGGGAGGCCGTCGGGATCCTGTTTGCATCCCGGAGGTAGCTGCAGGAGTGTATTTCATGGTCTGTAGGACATACCGTCCAGCACTCCGCGGGAGCGGGGAAGGCGTCACACCGGAGTTCAGCTGCCCCCCATCCCGGCTGCGCTGTGCTGCGGTCCCGGCCCGGCCCGGCTGCCTCCTGCCCAGCAGCAGCTGTGTCCGGGGAGGAGGGTTGGACACGAAGGGGATTTCCCTGCGGCATCAACTCAGTGGGGTCCAGACTTCGGAATTAGGGAGGGAGACCTGCAGCTTCACCTCCTCATAGGGATGGTTTGGCTTGGGAAGGGGCTAGAATTATTTTTGCGTTCAAAAATAGGGTTCAAGTGAACTTCAAATGGTGGAGACCCACTTCTGCACACAAGCTTGTCGAGGCTGGATAACCCCCCACCTGGTGCAGGAGCCCGTGAGCTTGTCATAGAATCATAGAATCATAGAATTGTTAGGGTTGGAAGGGACCTTAAAGATCATCTAGTTCCAACCCCCCTGCCCTGGGCAGGGACACTTCCCATTACACCAGGTTGCTCAAAGCCCCATCCAGCCTGGCCTTAAAAACTTCCAGGGATGGGGCTCCCACCACCTCTCTGGGCAACCTGTTCCAGTGCCTCACCACCCTCATGGTGAAGAACTTCTTCCTAACGTCCATTCTGAATCGACCCATCTCTAGTTTTAATCCATTCCCTCTAGTCCTACCATTACCCGACATCCTGTCCACACCGCGTGCCCTATCCGAGTGTTGTGGCATCAGTATTTTAATCCTTTTCCATGCTGGGACATTGCAGCAAAATCCACCTGCAGATTGTTTATCTTGTTTTGTTGTGAATAAAGATGCGGCCTTTAACTTCCCGTGAATGTAGTGGTTTGGTTAATGTCCGGGTAACAGAGGGAGGGGATGGGGGCATGGCAGTGTTAATGGGAGAACAGCTCATTTATAGTTCCAGCATGCTTTATGACATCAAAAGAGCATTGAGAGAATGCTTGGGATAATGTTAATTAGGGCTCAGAAATAAATGCTTTGCTTCCTCATTAATTGTTATCACTTTGTTGTGCTCATTAGAAAGTGATTCCTAGCAAAGAGCTGCTAAAGGTTGTGCAGTGTGGAAGGCGATGTGCAACTTGGGAGAAGGACGACGGGCAACGCCCCTCCAAACCGGTTCCACGGCTGGCAGCGGGGGCCGGGCCGGCACCGAGGGATGCGGGATGCTGGGGAAGGCGCCATCGACGCAGGGCACCATGGAGGGCTGCAGTGCCGGGGCGATGTGCAGCAAGTCCTGGTGTGTGGCCACCTCCTGCGTGTCCCTCGCCGGGCACCGGCGTTGCTGCAGCAGAGCCAGGAGCGGCTTGGGAGCAGCTCTGCAAATCCCCCCTGGGCAGGGCACAATGTGCCTTGTGCGGGTCCTCGCCTCAACACCTTCCCCTGCCCCAGCTCAGCTGCCCCGCGGTGAGCAGCTCTTTCCTGTGCAGTTGTCTTGCCTCAGCCGTTTCTGGTAGATTATGTGAAAATACACTTTAGAAAACTGAATAATAAAACTGTGGTGTAAATCCTTTTAAAACGAGATCAAAGACCAAAATGCTAATAAGGCTGGGATGGGAATAAAATCCAGGCGCTTTTGGTAAAGTAGAATAAAAATAAAGGAGGCCCACAAAGAGAATAACAAATTAAAAACAAGTTTAAAAAGAGTGACGCAGAAAAGAGATTCAAAACAACCAAAGGAGCAAGCCCTGAAAGAGGAGCCTTTCACGCGGTGGGTGCAGGTGTGGCCCCGGGTGCCGTTTCTGGAGGCCACTGGCACAGAGCCGGTGGGACCCATGGCCCTGCCCGGCCCCGCAGCCCCCCGGCGGGGAGGCGCCCGGCCCCCGCGTCTCCCTCAGCGTCAAAACTTGGACATTTCCAATTTTCCAACAGACTGATGGAGCCTGCGTCGCCAGAACCATCTCCGAGAGAAAACTTGGTGCCGGCGATCTTCACAGTTCCTGTGTCTTTCCCTGGGGTCTGGGAACGAATGCACACGAGGTGACGTGCTCTTTTCGAACCCATAAATCACTTCCTTGGGGATGCGTTGGGGGGTTTATGCAACCTGGTGTTGTGAACACGCTTTTAACCTACACAGATGCCCTCCCAGCCACAGGCTGGCTCGCACAGCCCCCTCCTGCCACGCTCAGCCCCATTCCAGCTGGAGAATGGGTGCCCGGGGGGCACCAGCGGGCTCCTGGTGCCAGGGCAGAGTCCCGTCCAGCGGGACTGGGGCACGCGTGGGACACAGGCACTGCTGCGTCCCCAGGAAGCCTGTTGGGACCTGGGAGGAGCGAGGCCGTGTCCCCAGAGGAGCTGTCAGTGGCGTGGGGGCACGTCCGAGGGGACCACGTTCAAATGGCTGGGTCAGGCAGA